>MQRK01223753.1:9406-20831 GCA_001938485.1 Girardia tigrina | reverse complement strand
TTTAGATGTCCATTTTATACATCCCTCTTTTTATTCACTTTGTTTAATAACTAAATTTATTCCAAGGAATTCGATTCCTGATAAAAGAAACTCCATCGACTAAATAAATTGCCTATTTTTAACTATATTAGATAGTGCTATCTTAGATACTGCCACAATTACATCAAAAGAGTTAAGTTAAATCTTAGTTTCATATGCAACACTTTAACAAATAGTTATCGATTGTATGGTTTAAAGAAAAATTGTTTTTGTGACAAAAAGAAAAAACTGATTAAAGAAGGAGAAAGAATTCTTACATACATAAGGATATTCTTAAGTAGAAATCGCTAACAAACTTTAGATTTCGTGTTTATAGCAAACCGGATCATATGCTAAAAAACAAGGTCTGACAGACCAAAAAAACTTCAGAAAGGGTAAATAAAAATATTAGAACGTTAATAACAGAAAATAATCGGTCCCTTTACCATTATCAGTATGAAATCACCATTTGCATAACTGCTATAAAAATCGATTAGAAAAATTAAAGTTATGTATGAATGTAACGGCCCGAAAACCACTTTTAAAACTTTTTTTTAAAACTTTTAAAATATATAAACAAAATTAATTTTGGTAAAAATCATAAAATTTAAAATATTGAGCCATGGCAAATCGTGCTTATGACAGATTAGTCAAAGTTCGAAATTTTTGGCTGGGTCGTTGATTTTTCATCCGACAATTTCCAAGAGAATGGTTTATAGAAGATTGGGAAGTGCCAATAATAAAACATGGTGGGGTATCAATAAGGGTTTGAGGTTGTTTAGCAACAAAAATGTTGGAACAAACTTTGTAGATTGCAGACAATAATTACAAAAGAGATGTACAGAGACATATTCAAACGTCAAGTTTTACCTTCCCCAGAATTTTGATTATTTTTATTATTTTTTTTGACAAATCCCTTTGCACTTTTAAACTTATCTCTTTTCTCCAGTATTTCTGATTTCTGTCTGAAGGAGTAAAATAGCACCAATTTATTTAGAGATGTGTTTTTTTTTCTTTGGAGATCTTAATAGTGAGCTCATTGTATATTTAGTTACATTATAGCTCTGAAAAGTATAAACTACCGTTTTTCTTAGGAAAGGGTATATATAAACATCTACTATCTCTCAGAAACGAAAATAAACTAAACTGTAAACACTGCAAAAAACTATTTATTCTAATTCTTATAATAATTCGGGTCAGAAGGTGGCATAAAACGTTTAAATAGCGCTGTACTACAGTTTAACGTAAAAGACACAAACAAGTCCCGAATTTGACGGCAACCCGCCCGTGTCAGACACGGGATAATACATTAAGTGGTTAAAATAAAATATCAAATATAAATTAATTTCAATATTTGATATATTTGACACGCATAAATCGACAAGAATAATTAATAAAAAAAGAATATAAATTATAAATAAAGTAATATATTACACAATGATTTATTATAAAATGCATTTTCTCCATAACTGCTTTGATTGATTCCTGAGATGTAATTTTTTTAGAGATTGTTAGGAATGAAAAATAAAATTCAGATTTTTGATACATAAAATTAATTTTAACAAGATTAAATTTTGACATAAAAGTACAAAGTTTCATGGAAATTTAAAGTAGAAAACAAAGCTAAATAAATTGAAAAAAAGTTCTTTATAAGTGTATAAATATTTTATATTATATGGATTTATTAATCTTAACAAATGTTCCCCCCATAATAAGTAAATTCTTTAAAAAAATTAAAAACATAGAAATTTTTTTTAGTCATTTGTATTCGTGAAATGAATTAATCATTTTTATTCTTGTATGTTGAATTTGTATAATTTTCTCTGGTTAATAAAGATTATATATTTTAAAATTTATATTAAATTTTTATTGTCAAGTATTATTTAAAAAAATAAAGATTTTACTGTCAAGACAACTTTAGTTTCAAGATAAATTTACATATAAATTCGAATAGAAAAAAGAAGAATAAATTTTTACTCTGTTTCTGATTTATTTTATTAAGTTTCTTTTTATTTTATTGCTTAAATAATTTATTTCTATTATTAAAAAAATATTATCCTCTATTTATAATTGATAAAATTTCTCTTAAATAAGTATAAATAACAGGATAATTTGATCTTTATCATTGAAATTAAATTAAATATTTATTAAAAAAATCAGTGTTAACAAATCTCAACTCACTTTTATTATGTTTCAATTAGTACAACTATTTATTTTTTATGGTCTAAAACAATTGACAATTAAGTTAATTAATTTCTTGGTATTTGGGGACCGATTTCAATGGACCATTGTTGATTTCATCAAAAAAACGAGTTTTAATAAAATTAAATAAATTTCTATTAAATATTCATATATTGTAAACAAAAGAAAAAAACTAATCAAAAAATTAAAAAAACATTTTTTTAAAAAGAAATAATTTTTTTACAATTAATATAAAATTAAATATTATTATTATTAATTTTTTTAGTAATATGTAAATAAATAAAAATATAAATAATGAATAAATAATGAAATAAATAAATCCATAAATATACTAAAATAATCATATACGTGTCCAATACATTTTAATTTAAATAAATATAATTCTTAATTAATTAATTCATTATAATTCAACTTTAAGAGTAAACGAAAATTATTTTTGAATTCCATTTGTAATTTTTCTTAAATTGAAAATCCCTGCTAATTTATCAAAAATTATCAATTATCATTTAATAATGATGTGATGAGTTTTCTAAATTTTGGATCATTAATCAAGTTTTTTTATTTATACCGAATTAAAAAAAAGATTCCAGAATGTCAAATCGAATTTGTCAAGCCACTGGACGAATTTCAGCACTTTATCTTCAATTTTCTATGCAAATTTCTTTTAATCTCTCTTTGTTTTTTGTTAGAAAAGAAAAGTTTGTATTATTTTTTATATCTTTATAATTTGCTAAATGACTTTTTGCAGAACAGAAGAAACGGAATTCTTTAGAAAAGAAAACTTTAAAGCGGTCATTTTTTCTTAGAATTATTGCAAATTTATCAATTTAATTTATTTAATGTAATAATATATCACGATAAAATTCATCTAAAACTTTAGTGATATGATAATAATTTTTTATAATTATAATATTTTTTAAAATAATTATGATTTCTTTTGATCACAAAAAATCGTGGAGAATTTCGATAAACCGCAAAATAGGAGAGAAAAATATTTCAAAAGTTTTTTTTACCTTCTCTTTTATTGATATCATTTATATTAGGCCGTGAAGTATGAAATTCGTGGAACAAAAGTCAAAGTTTATTGATAATTTAATAATATAAATATTTATGCCATTCATCAAAGTATACACCTATAGTATCAACACTCTTTTGTCATTTGAGCGACAGCTTGTTGAAGCAATTCGAATAAAAATTTGTTGGAGAGAATCTATAAATTATTAGAAAGCGATTGTTACGGCATCTTCGGAATTGAATTTTTTTACTATAAAAAAGTTTTTCGAATTGAGGAAGAAATGGTAGTCAGCTGGGGCTAGATCTGATGAATATGGAGGATGATGCAGAAGTTCCAACTCAAGTTTCCGTAGTTTTTTCACGGTCTTAAGTATAGTACGTGGTTTTACATTGTCGTGAAGCCAGATGGTAGTTGATCTTTTTATCAAACGGGACTATTTCTTTTGAGTTTCCCGCATCATATCTTAATATTGATTATTATTAGATATTTCGCTGTGATCGATGAACAAGGTTTCATGAACAACAGATCAACAAACACAAACCATCAGCTTCTTATGATGAATGTTGAGCATTGGACTGTGTTTTTCTGCTTTATTCGTGTCGATCAAGTTATCTGAACTTTTGCAATTACCATATTGAATCTAATTTTCATCACAAGTGACGATTTGATTCAAAAGGCGATCACATTTGTAATGAGAAAGCATTCTCAAGCAAGCATCCAAACGATTTTGTTTCTGTTTTTTATTCAACTCATGTGGAATTCACTTATCAAACTTTTTCATTTTAATAATTTGAGCCAAATGATTCAAAATTGTTTCCTTTATAACAGCAAACGATAGCAATAAAGTACATTATGATGGATCCTACGCCATGGTTAGCTTCTGTTCGGCATTGTCTACCTGCGTTCGTGGGCAATTTCGAGACTTATTATTGAAGTTAAATTACCTTTAAGAATTTCCTGATCCAATTTGAGACTGTCTACACCGTAGTACAATTGTCTCCAAATATTTTTTGATGTTTCAGATGGTTTCTGATGCTGATGTTCCATGTAAGAACTCGTATTTCATATTATTTCGAATTTCCGTCTTTTCAATTTTTTAAAATACAGATTATTAAAGCAAGTTATCAATAATTTTAATTAATTTTTATTGATTTGTTCAATAGCTAAGATATGTAGCAAACAGAAAAAAACTGAGCAACAAAATATTATGCCATTACCAAATTATTACTATTTGAATGAACTGTAATCATACCTACAAATTTTGTACTTTACATATTGTATAAATTATGTTAATAAAAGTTCCATTGAGATTACAATTTTTAAAAGAAAATCCAACAAGCTAAAAATTAAGAAGCTAAAACTAAATTAATTTCAGTTAATCTTTGTAATTAAATAAGATCAAGTTATTTTGAACCATTACACCAATTAAACCCGATCAAAATTTTCACTCAAATGATGATAAATTTTATTCTAAAATTAATTATTAACTAAAAAACTACGTATCCAATATACGTGGATTGGTCATTGAATACTTGTACAAAAGGTTTTCTTTTCCAAAATCTTATATTTTAAATATTATCAGATAAAATCAATGATTTTATAAAATAAAAAGAAAAATATTTAAATTAAAACTTTTTAATCAATTTTATAATAATTTAAGAATAAAAACATCGAAGTTTGAAATAAAAAGACCTTCAGAACCATTATAAATATGAATCTTTTGAATATATTAATAAAACGTAACAGAAAAAAGTAGAAATTGGTAAATAAGCAAAATGACGGAAAAGAAGCTTTAAAAATATATTATTGAATTGAAATAAGTAATTGATGAAATAAGTAATATAATATTAATTTCCTAAAGCTAAAATATGTCATTTTTAGTAATTATTTTTAATTATTTTTAATTATTTTAAAGAAGTTATTGATACATTGTCAAAGTTCAAAAGAAGAAATGTCTCAAAGTATATTTATATTGTTTGATCTAGATTGTACCGATTAAAAGATGAGATAGATCAAAAACTGTAAACTGTCTTTCCCCATTCCTTCTGTAATCTTCATATGATAATATTCCTGTATATAAAAATATTAGATAAAACGACGCAATAGCAAGGAGTCACTAAATAAAATTATGTTAAGGAAGATTTTTGAAATTCTCAAGAATTTTTAAAAGCATTTTAACAAATAGTTAACAATAATTTATTAATTAAGTTAATTAGAATGAAGTCATGGTTTTGTGTTACTGTTTTTTTGTTCATCTATTACTAAATAAATATTCAAATCATTTAACGTTTTTATATCTTATTTTGTGCAGAAATATCATTCTATCTGGTGGAATATATATAATATTTTCAATAGATCTTTATATTTTTTGACGTCTTGAATATTTTGACATCCAATTGGGGAAATCCACAGTCAATGCAGTTCGACAAATTAGCAAAATGTGATTGCCTAAGAGGATTAAAGAAAGAAAATTTTGTTACAGAGATTGAAACCATGAAGATGCACTTTGTGGTGATCAATGTGGAGTAATGCAGGGTGACAATTTAACGAAATTGACTGGAACTGAACCATGCGAAATTGTTCATAGAATGGCCTAAGAACTGGAAATAAGTCGCACTGCTGTTAAAGATGGTTAAAGAATCATTTGAAAGGTAAACAAGTTAATAAAAAGTCTAGTGACAATTTAAGCGCAATTTCCTTATGTTATTCGGTGCCCAAATATTAAAACGTTTATATCAGTATTTGACTATGATTAATTTTTTGTGACCGAACGAAAGGATATTTTTGAAAACTTTCTTCGGCAATATTGTTCTAAATTATTGCAGGAATCGATTGGTAAATGTTTCAAGTCGCTAATTGGTCTGGTTGCTGAGATATAGGCCAAAAACTGCATTTTTTCGAGGTTTTTTGGCTTTTCCGGGAAATCCAGGAAGGAATTCCGGGAATTTTTTTGGCCCACAATCATCTTCCGATCTTGCTTAACATATTTGCTTTTGGAACTAGCCCTCGATATTGCTTCGTTGAGGAGGAGATACGACTTAAAGCTGAGGACACACATCCATCCATCCACACAGAAATAACCAATTAATAATCGCAATTGTCAGTATGGAAATTGCGCTAAAAAGTTGATAAAATGATTATCCTATTATTTAAACAATCTAAGAAATTGTATTTGCTTTTGAGCAAACAAAACAATCAATTTTTGATCAAATCTTCATAAGTAACCAAACTTGAAATTTGTATGATAACTGAAGAAGTTTCGGCCATGGGTTTAACGCCGATGAGTCTCTTTGGTATTTAAATATCCAAAAAAGACTATGTTACGTTATAATGACCGATGGTCAGTGTATTTCACTAAATTGTTTCGGATTCTAATGAAACTATCCCAGCAAAGTTCTAGTGTGAAGAAATCGACCAAATATACTTGAATTTTGTCAGTGGTAACTGGTTGGGGTCAATATATATGATTCTGCCAAACTGCACGACGATTCTCGACAACATGTTTTGCAAATTACTGTCCAAAAATCAGACGACTTCCAGGTCAAAGGTATGCCTCCTCCATCTAACTTCTCAAACCTTGCTTCAATCGAATATCCTTTCAAGCTCTCCAATACCTTTCTTCACTAAAAGCACCTTTATCAACGAAGACCAGTTAAAAAGGCTATTACCAATCACAGTTTCTTTTAACAATGTTATTTTCTTAGTAAAAATTAATTTTAAAGTTATGATAATTATTTGAAAAAAATTTTACCATACTTCTTTCGTTCAATCTCATATTCTTTTTTTTATTAAAATATTTCAATTACAACTACTGACTACTATATGTATATTTAAATTATTTAATTGCAAAGTTAATAATGTAATTTGATACAAATTAGAGTAAAAGACGCTGGAAATTGATCTCTAGAAATGTCAACAACGGCAAAACATGCAGAAATAATTTTAAAAGATACTGAATAGGAATGCTCTCCGGTAAGAAGATTTGATAATGGAAAGATGGAAGAGCAGCTGACTTATTCCAGTTCAAGAGGGTCTAATTACACTTGGTCAAAGTTTGTTTAGTCTATCTTCATTTTTGTTTAAGTTCATTAGTTTAAGTTTAGTTATAAATTTTAAAAAGTAAAATTAAAAAATTAAATAAAAAAAGCAAATTAAAAAACTGAATATACAAAATAGATATAGTTTTACTGGACAAAATTTAACAACAAAACAAACAAATTGAACATAAATAAGAAACAACACAAAAACAAACTAACTAGTCGCAATCTCATGGCCACGATCTAAAAATAATGTAAAATGTCAAAAAGGTAAACAACTTCGTAGCAAAACAAATGGCCAAAAACATTAATTTATAACTAAAAGTCTACCCGGTGTTGCCTGAGACAAAATAATTTATATTATCATTAAAAAAACAAGTGTCTGTTAAATTGTTTTGAATTCGCTATTTTTTCAAAATATTTGGCCCGCCTCAGGGATATACCCCCATGGTGAGATGGGTACGTATTTTGGGGTATAAAAATTATGAACTTTTTTTTTGGACCGCTTCCATTGCCATGAAAGAGAAAATCAAATATTATCTCTTTTAGTTTATATATTGTTAGGTTCGTGATTATTCGTATTTGAAAGATCAGAAATTGATTTTTTTAAAAAAATTTATTTATTACCACAAAATAACATATTTTTAAAACAAGTTTTTTGGAATAAATTTCCCAGAAATACTTTGCTTTTTTTTCTCGCACAAACCATTTATAGATGAAAATTAATGAATTTTAAATTTAATATTTATTTTAATTTTAATTTGACAAATATATTACTTAAAAAATTATTAAAGTTGACATTTTAAATTATTTATTTAAAATTAAAAACCTATTTTTTAGTTCAAACATTATTATATTATATATTAAAACATTGATCTAGAACTTCCAAATTAGAAGTCAAATTCCAAACTCTGAGAATGAGACCTTTTATCATACTCTCCCTAGATTTCCTCAAAACATCTCTGTGGTGTTGGGTAGAGACCTGTATAATGATTATATTTGTAAACGATTTTTAAATAAATTTTATTGCAACAATAAATTTGAGTTCACAAGACTCAATATTTAAGCCTTTTTATTAAATTTTATTTTTGACCTACAATTTTTAATTTTCATATTTTTTAATAATTTTTACAACGTTTTTACAAGTCTTTACTACAATAGACTGCCTAATGAAGCAAGTGAGTTGCCTTTTCTTTATATTATTGTTTTCAAAAGTATTTTTTATTAATAATAATAATAATTTGATTAATGTTCAGGAAAGACTTTAATGTGACAATGATATTTTACTTCAAAAATATGAATAAAGTAAACAAAGTAAAATATAAAACAATGATTAGAAATGTAATAATAAATGATTCGTAGGGAAATATGTTTAAAAATATATATTTCTTGTAAATTAAGTATATTTTTTTACAAAAATAGTAAATAATATGAAGGTATTAATTGCATTTGTTTACAGTTATTTATAATGATAAAATAAATATCACAAACAGGTCAAACTCCCCTTGTTAAAAAACCCGCGGACAAAAACCCTCAAACATATACTCCGCCGGACAAATGACCCCTAACATCAATCCAGAAATTTATGCAGTAATAGAGATCCAACAATAGAGATCAAAATTATTATTTCCGCAAGAAAAGTTATTAGTTCTGTAATAAAAAAGTATGAAAGTATAAATTATTTTATAACAATAGAGAGAACAGTAAAAGATTTATTTATCTTTATGCAGATGAAAATAGTAAAATCCAATTAAAGACAAGTTAAAGTGATATTAGAAGGTTATATTTATGTCAAACAAAAAATTTAGCAAATAGTGTTATATCATTTGAATGTGAGAAAAAAACATAATAAGGCCGAATGTAAAGCTAAGATTAAACTTCGTGGCGAAGAAGTTTTTGGAAGATTCAACAATCATTCTCATGGTTCAGATGCAGCTCAACTTGAAGTAGTTAAAGTTGTTGGACAAGTTAAAAGACTAGCAGATTTAACGGAAGGAGAGGCGTAGCAAATTAAAAGTTACTGTTTTTCAACGATAAGTAAAGATACAAAAGCCAAATCGCCGACCGTTAATCATTTACATCGCACTGTCAGACGTCACCGTCCAGCCGTCAAAAATCCACTACCTCTTCCTTCGAATGTTAATGAAATCGATATTCCATATCGTTCCAAAGTAACTCATAATGGCAAACAATGTCTTCTGTTTGATTCCAGATGATAAAAACAGGATATTAATCTTTGCAACATCTGACAATCTTAAAATTTTGGAAACAAAATCTCACTGGTCTATGGATGGAATTTTCAAAACGGCTCATGATCTTTTTTCCAACTGCATACGATTCATGTAGTAGTTCTTGGGCAAACTGTTCTGCGTATTTATGCATTACTGCTAAATAAAACATAAAAAACATGCATTAAACGGTTTCAGACCTTAAATATGCTGAATGACCATAATGGTTGATTGTAATTGGTAGTTATAAACAGTTTAAAAAGATTTTTTCAAGACAGTGAAACAAAGGATGCTTCTTTCATCTAAGTCAGAACATCTACCGCAAAATTCATGTTAATAGTTGCAACAACGTTACCAAAAGGATTCCGATTTTGCTTTGAAATTAAGAATGATTCTGGCTCTTGGATTCGTTCCGACTCATGAATTCGTCAAAGCTTTTGAAGAATTATTTGAATTTTCACTACCCAAAGGTTGTCAGTACCAGATTATTTTAAATATTGTTACATTGGAAGACCTCAACACCATGGACGAAGACAAAAAATTTATCTCATTATTATGTTGAATATGTATCAACAATTTGAAAATGAATTACCAAGAACAAATAATGCGGTAGAAGGATGGTACAGAAGTTTCCAGTCCAATGTCGGAAGTTTCCATCCCAAAATTAGTAAATTTATTGAGTTTCTCCAAAGAAAACAAGCATTGTAGTAAGTATACTGCATTCCAAATTTAGCCGGTCATCCGTAACAAAATCCGAGAAAAAAGTACCCAGATTCAAATTCATGGATTCTGAATATTGTTAGCAATTACAGTGATCATGGGATTATGGACTACTGTACGTGGGATTGCATATAACCTATCATTTACAGAATAGAGACCAAAAATATGGGATATAAAATGTGTTTATTCAAAAAAAATTTTGGAAAAGAATATTTTTATTGTGTTAAAAATAGTATAATATTATAAAATGAGTTTTTTCTATTGAAGGTTTTTGATCGGAAGGATTTATGTAAGGGGGTTTTAATCTAGAGGGGTTTTTTGTTTTAGTGGTTTTTGTCTGCGGGGGTTTTTGACTAGGTTATTTTTTCCTAGACCCAAATATTATATTATTATTTATATTTGTTAAGAAAATAGAAAGGAAGGAACAGAAGAAAGATTAAAAAAGAAAAGATGAGGTAAAATCTAGACCCTGAAAATTATTTTAAAACTTTATTTTTAGAATAATGTGTAGGTTCAACCTACAGACCTTAAAATCAATAGAAAATAAAATCAATACCAGAAGAAAGTGACCATAATTTTTTTATTATTCAGATTTATACGAAATTGACATATCGAGATTCGGAATTGGAAGTATTGAGGAGAGGAATTCTTACCTTATGAAAAGTGCATCCGAAAAGAAGAACTAGAAGACGTTTTATCCTCATTGTACAGGGTGGCCATAAGTCGCTTAACCATAAGTCGCCATCAACATCTGCAGTTGCATATACCACGCACAAGTTTACTGGGTAAAGCGACTTATGGCCACCCCTGCATATTACCAATTAAAATCATTTATAATTATTTATACATTCTAAACATTTATTTACTTACTTTGCAAACTTCTTTTTATTTTCTTATTATTCTTTATATTTAAGTAGAATCTTCCCATAGTATTTCAGACATGGAACAAAGTTTCGACCCTTTAACTCCAATTCGGTTATTAATAAGGTTAATTGATAATTAATTACAATCTCACGATATTTATTCAGTTGTTATTATTACTTGTGTAATTTTTTAGATTAAAATAATATTTTACTGATGGTCTTTTGATATATATTTAATAAAAATATTAAACTAAGTAATTCTAAATTATATAATTCTCAAATCATAGTACAAATAAATTATATATATATATATATATATATATATATATATATATATTAAAC
>MQRK01223746.1:9623-23316 GCA_001938485.1 Girardia tigrina | reverse complement strand
AAAATACAGAAGATAATTCTAAAAATTCTATTTTAACGAAATCGACCGGATCGATTGTGAAATTTATCGAAATTGATAATCTCAGTCAAGAAAATGAGGACGAATTCTCGTTGACTGTCGAGTTGGTGATCAAATTCTCTGGGTAACGGTATGTCGATGAGTTTATGGAGTCGTTCTAAGAGGGATTGAAAGGCGATCCGGAATTGATGAGGAGGATCATCGCAGAGATGGACTGTGAGTATTTTATTCCCCCCAACCCCACCACGGCCCCCCGACTACAGGGTGCTGCACACGCAAGATTATCAATACTTTTAAAAAGGTCAGACAATTTCACAATACTTTTAAATTTAAAACTCAAAATAAATTTCGACATTTTTCGATTCAGACTCACAATAATTTGTGTCTGCAAAATATTCGAAAAAAATCGTTTCAAATAAACCCGAATCGAGCTCAGCAGTCAATCAAAATTGATTGAACATTTCATTTTTTTCTCTCACAACACACTACATGATGAATAAAAAACCCACACAACGGTGGTAGCAAATTACAGTGGCTTACAAGTAACTACACTGAATCAGCAGTCAACTGCAAATTGATGCAAAAATAAATCTCAAATTAATCATGAATTTTTTTCAATTTATATGCATGAAAAAGAAGTAAGATATTTGTTTAATATTTATTTAAATATAAAATTACATATTTTTTATTATAAACATTTAAATTTAATCAGTCACTAAAGATATCTACTTCATCAAAGCAGTCTGGGGAAGAACTTCTTTGTATGACGATAGTATTTCATCAAATTTTTGTATTACTCTTTGGCAGCAAAACGTTCGATCATTCCATTTAGTGTGGCCACTCTTTCTTGATGACTGATTGTCAGGAGGTCCAGATAATTTATCATTTCCGTCCTGGTGTCCCTCTTCAATTTGGCAACAAATCGATAAAATTTTTTTCAGGGAGTCGAGTCATATCCGCCCACGCAATAATATATAACGATTTATAAAAGGGAAATCAGGCAATAAATGATTTCAGATTTCCTTTTGAATTTGATCAATAACTTTTCGAGATAAAAGTCATGAAGAGGCACGGAATTTGAATATAATAATAAATAGGATGATACATAAATTGTGATGGATATTCTGAATTGTTTGTTGTTTTATAATTTGCATGTTGTATGTTGATTTGGATTGTGTCTCTCCTACCCAAATGGCTGATTAGTATTTTCTTTGAGTCCTAATAATTGAAAATATTTTTTTTATTTAAAAAAATATATTTTAAATATTTTGGCAGAAACAAGTGGCAGACAAAGCAAAAGTTATATTTAAATCAACCACTTTCACCAGTTTCGGTGAATTAAAACAAATAAGAATAATATGTCATATTTTACAAATGTAATTTTTCTATTTTTAAATATAATATTTAATTTTTTAATATAATTTAAAATTTTAATTTAATTGAAAAAAATTTATGGATAGCAATTTTAAATAATAAGATTTTGATAATTAAATATTATTATATTAATTTTCTCGATTTGTTTTCAAAAGAACAAGATGACAGAAATATATTAATCAAGAACAATGTCGAATAGCTAAAGTAGTTTGAATAATTGTTGTAATGATAATTCTAATTGGGATATTAATAAATGTTCGAAAATTCATATTGATGTTGTTAATATAAATAAGGATAATATTTGAATCCCGAAAAACACCCAAATTTTATAATTAAAAATAAAATAATTATAAAATTATATAAACATAATGCTTATTCGCATCAATTTAATCAAAATTTTAATAAATTTAAATAATCATTAATAATCAAACCTTATTGTTCTGATCAACAAAATATCTTTTTTCCATACACTGTTTAATATGAATAAAACAGATACTTGTACGTCCTTCTGAACTTGGGAGTAACTGGTTGTTTATTATCTTATTCAACAATGCTGATTTGCCCGCACTTGTTCTGAAATGTATATTCTTATCATAGATGTCACAAAATTTATAAATAATAAATAAAGAGTAAATTTTGAAGAAAATTGGAAACTACATTTCCAATATGATCTAAAGAATACATTTATACAAAACACAATTCAATATTTGATACAGTATGAATAAAGGAAACCATGCATTTGAGAATCATATTTTATGAAGTATTTTATATTAATCTAAAAACAAATAGTTAATTAAATTTAATATATAAAAATATTTAAACACTAATTAGATGAAAATCAATGCTGATCGAAACATGTTCTATATTATACCATTTACCTAGTTATTTGTATAATTTTCCAAACGAATATAAAATATATTTTAAAATGTTTATTAGTTTTATTTTTGAATTTTAATAATAAATATTCTTAAGTGGACCCTTTAAAACAGTGGGCCACCAATCGAACAGAAAAGAAAAAGAGGAGTCGGTCTACTGAGTAGACTGCCTACAATTTATATTGAGTTTGAAGCCTTCTCGGAAAGAATTTTCAAGGCGAAGATTTGTTCTTACAAAGTGATTATCGTGCGTGTTTACGCACCCACCGATTGTGGATATGGTAACGATAAGAAAACCACTTTCTATGACCTTCTTACCACCATTAAAGCAGAGACCGAAGTCAGACAGTTGGGGTTTATGACGATTGTTGGAGGAGACTTCAACTGTCGCATAAGCTATGACGCAGAGGATCCAGTATCCAGTGTCGGAAAATTTGCACTCAGTGGAAACACGTCAGACAATGGAGAAAGATTAGTATTACTGGCCGAGGAGAGATGTATAAAAGTTGTGAACACTTTCTTCTGTCACAATGAACGGAAAAGCACCCATCCTGCGGCAAAGAAGAGGGACCTTCTTGATAACTTCCTTGTGCATGCAAACAACATTGGTAAAGTTAAAGATGTTCAAGGCAAACATCTTTATGACGGCGGCTCTGATTCCGATTGCGTAGTTTCGTATCTGAAATGATATAAAAGCAGCATGTATGGCTTGGCAACCTAAAACTGGACTGCCTTAAAACGTTCAGAAAGATCTACTTATCGATGACTGAGGATATTTGACAGTCCAACTTCAACATATCATTGTTGATACTGAACCCGAATGGAATAATACCGAGAAAGTAATTACAAAATTACTGGATAGGTACCGGGAGGTAAAAGGCCTCCTCTGAAAGGAAATTGGTTACATAAACATAAAACTGAAATGTGGCAGCTCATCAATGAAAGAAATTATAAAAGGCTGAAAGGGATATTGCACCCTTCCTCTGAGAATCTCCAACACTGGAGAGCAGCGCAAAACAAGGTAAGAAATTCCATTAGGAAATGGAAGTTAGAAATGATGATTGATCTTAGCAATGCGATTGAAGAGTCCATAAACGCCGGTAATTTCAAGAAAAATGAAACGGACTATCTTGAACTGCGTATCTTAGGGAATCCGGATACAAAGGTACATACACTGTTTACACCGGTATTTTCAGTGTCCAATGAGCTTATGAAGGGTCTTATCAAAAGCTTTTCGAAGCTCGCCCGCTCGTCCAAAAGACAGATAGGACTCGATACCCTGGAGAATACTGCGTTAGTGTTGACTCTCCTGACGAGGCTAAAATAAAGCTTGCTATATCGCAGCTGAGTAATGGGAAGGCGCCCGGATCGAATGAAGTCATTGCTGAAGTTCTGAAGTGGGATGTGAAACCACTCGCTGACAAACTGAAGCTTGATTTTGAACTGATATGGAACAGTGTTCATGAATTTCCACCGGCTTGGAGGAGTACTAAAGTGGTGAAATTATTCAAAGTAAAAGGTGTTAGGGTTTCGAAAAATACATATGAACACTTTTGATAAAATTTTATGTAGAAAAAATTTTAAATAATTCTTTTAGTAAAATTATTAATTTCAGACAAAATAATATTCAGTTTAACAAAATTTGGAATTTAAAATTAAAAATATTTTAGTCTTTGTTTTTTTTATCAATTTTCAAGGCTGATGAAAATAACTATATAAACAGCAGCAAATTTAGTTTAGTTTGCCCAAAAATTTCTTACAACAAAAACAAAACCAAGGAAGCAAGTAAACTCGTTATATAGAATTATTTTTTATTTATTATTCTTTTTAAAATATTCTTTTTTTCCAACCATAAGTATCCCGTATGGGAGAAAAGGGTTTAATTTAAATCTAAACTATCGTTCGTTTTGTAGATTCACAGTTTTTACTGTAATCTGTTAACTCGTACGAAATATTGATTTGTGTTTGTGTTTTGTTATCAAGAATTGAATTATTATTATTATTTTTGACTTGTTAATTTTTGTTATTTGAAATAAAGTTTCATAAAAGAATTTGTGTTCATTGTCTATATATTTATGTTGGGAGTCCTTTCTGATTAATTGGAGTCAGATTAAAGATTAAAGAATAAAGATTAAAAATTTGAGTTTAAAATGTAAATAATTAAATTAAAGATTTTTAATATCCAACAAAGGTACAAGATCCAACCCGAACAACTATATGAGTATCTTTCTCTGAGAAATTACTGGTAAGAATTTTGCGCGAATCATCGTAAGTAAAATCCTATGGTGATGGAAGAAAGACTGGATCTCTGGCAATTTGGTTTTAGGCCGAAAAGAGACACATTGCAGACCATTAGTATACTCAGGCGTATACAGGAAGAAAATCAATACAGGAACCAGAAGGTACATGTGATCTTCATTGATTTGGAAAATGCATTTGACAGTGTCCCACGTGAAGTTCTGTGGGCTTACCTGAAAAGATTCGGCTTAACCAATAAGATTCTCTGTCTTATCAAAGAATTTCATGAGAATTTTATTGCAACTGTCGGAAGCAGTAATTTTTCCATGGAAAGAGG
This sequence comes from Girardia tigrina, assembly GCA_001938485.1. Classification (NCBI taxonomy): domain Eukaryota; kingdom Metazoa; phylum Platyhelminthes; order Tricladida; family Dugesiidae; genus Girardia; species Girardia tigrina. The sequence continues at coordinate 18,474 of MQRK01223746.1, read as the reverse complement.
TGTAAGGCAGGGATGTGTGATGGGACCTAGTTTATTCAACATGGTCTTCGATGAAACGGCTATACTGAAAGGCTTCGGAGGAGGTGTCACCCTGATCGATGAGCAAAGCTCTGAATTTCAAGTGAACAGACTTGCATATGCAGATGACCTATGTATCATCGACTCTGATATTGATCGAGCCTGTAAAAATCTGGATATACTAAGGAGCACATTTCTGGAGTTTGGACTGACAATAAGTGCTACTAAGACAAAAGTCATGTGCCTTACTGATGAATCAGGCTATGGAATATCGCAAATCAAATGTGGGGAGAAGGTAATAGAATGGGTGAAAGAATTCTGTTATCTCGAAGTATATTGATCACTAGTGGTAGCTGCAATCAGATATTAGTCAACGAAAACGAAATTGAATGCGGAAGCTAAAAGAATTGCAACCTGCAATTCAGAGGAACCACGTCTCAATAGTATTGAAGAGAAAACTGATTGAGATTAGTATTTTCCCTATGGTCTATTATGGTAGTGAGTACTGGGCAACGCTTGAGAAGAACGTTACACTGTTACAAGTCTTCCATAATTGCTACAAGAGGACAGCTCTCAAGAAGACCAAACTCGACAGGATCCAGAATAAGGATATGACGATTGGACTAACTGAAGCAATAGTGATTCTAGCCAAAAGACGCATAGTATTTTATGAATACAATTCACGAAAGAGTGTAACTGAGGTTCGAAGAGTTCTAAACTCTGAGATCACCTCAGAAAATCACAGAATCAGCGGCCGTAAAAAGCAACTAATGAGAGAGCGCATTGCTCGCGATGTGCTCTGAATATTCAACAATCCGGCAGATTTGACAGAATACAGGGAAAGTCTAAACGAAAGAGGGCTTCTCGACAATGGTGAGGAATTTAAACACCTGATCAATGGAACCATATCTGAGCGACCGAAAGAGGCTGTAGGCTGTCGAGCACGAGAAAAAATATCCGAAAATGCTTCAGCCGCGCATCAAAATATTGGCTTGCACAATCCCTTCTTGATTTAAAGAATTTACTGAGCAGAAGGAACTCACAAGACACATTCAAAATGTGCATCTGGCCACTGCACCGACGACAGAGAGAGGTAGTGGTTCATTCATATGTCTCATGGAGAACTGCCACAAAACTTATAAAACTAATGGATGGCTACAACGACATTTATTAATTGATCATCGAATCCAAGGTAATGGTACTACGAACATCCAAGTAGTACAAAGAGATGAAACAAAAAGACGTACTGGACTTTAGAACTAGAATGCGGAACATGATATACTAGTGTCTGTCGGTGTAACTGAGGAGGACTGTCGAAGAGTAATCCATAGTGTGGTGCTGAATTTTCGGCTGGATAATATAACGGATAAGGGAATGTTTCATTGCCCATGTCCCCGTTGCACTAAGTGCGTTTATACATCCAGAAGTCTCCAAAATAACGGAACGAAGGAGGAAGAAAAAAAACTGCAGCAGTAACTCAACTCAGTAACTTAACTCAGATTCTCTTGAAGTAATAAGAAAAGTACGAATATTCTTCCAGTGTCAAGAAAAAGACTTCTCTGGCTAACTGAAAGCTTTGAATAATATCGAAACAATCATTCAACAAGCAGTATTTGAAAAACCAGTACAAAAATTAATTCTTAATTATTTTCCTTACTTGTGACCATATTGCAATGTTATTCACATTGCTTTAGAGATCATAGTCTATTAATGTTTATTAATAAGGTCTTCTGCATTATTCATTCTTTATTATGCATATTAAAAAAGCTTTTTCAGCAAAGATTTTTTAATTAGAAATGATATTTTAAAATTTATTTTACAAAATTCATCACATGAGGATTGTCCTTTTATTTTTATCACAATGGTTGATAAATTGCAGCGTCTTAGGTAATGGAAGGTGATGCAATGACTATATCGAAATCTTTTTGGAAAATGGCACTTCGATATATGCGAAATCCACTGTATATATATATACTAACCTAATATTACTATGAAGGTATTGTGATCGAAACAAATTTAGTGAAAAAGTTCCATTGAAAATTGAAACGAAATAAACGATCTACTTAATTTTTGAAATTTAATGTGAATTTGGTTCGGTTGATTGATGAGACTCTTTCTTTTCTGCAAAAGTGCAATAATTTTATGCATGCAATAATTTTAGACATGCAATAATTTTATTTAAGAAAATGTAATTTGATTTTTCTATCACAAAATCTTATTAACAATGCTTCACAAGTTTCTCTTTCCCGAGAATCGCTAAATTGTTTGCAGAGAATTTTGAAGTTATTTATTCTGAAGCTAACTTAAGAAAGAATGTAAATGTAACTCTAGAAAAAGTGTCTTCAAAAGTCGTTTTATATCAGTTAGTATGAGTGTCATGTGAAGCATTGATAATAAGATTTCGTGATTTAAAATTCAATGTTCAACCATAACTATCAACAAATTTGTTAAGAAATTCCAATTGATTTAACACAATGGAATACATAATGTTGAGTTCTTGATCAAGATTATAATTCATTAACACCAAAATTTTATTTCTATAACAATAACAATTATTTAAACAATTTTTCTTGAGAAAGTTTTCTTTTGTTTTCTTTTTGACCAGATTAATTATACATAAAATACTGGATTATAATACTGATACTTATTTATTAAAAACGTTAATTAAAAAATGAATTTATTCTTTTTTTATTGTGTTAATTTATATATTATTATTTTAATATTTCATAAAAATCTACATAATTACTGTTTTATTTTAAATCATTTAAAAACGTAATTTAGTTAAACTGCAATGCTTTTTATTAATTTAAAATTATTTAGATGTTGTTATTTCAATATTATTTATCTAAAACCAGTTAACTTAAATATAATTTTAGATCTTAAAGATATTTGAATGGTACATCTACTGTTTAAATTAGGATTTCAAATATTTTTATTCTTCGTTAATTATTTACAACATTTAATAATAATTATTTTTATACAAATTATTACAATTTTAATTGTAATAAAAACATTATGATTTTTATTTTCTAAATTAAATTTTAAAAAACATTTAATTATCATTATTTTTTTAATATATATTTTGAGTTACCATTAATTGTAATAAACATTAAGATTTTTATTCTACAACTTAATTTTATTTACAATGTTTGTTATTGCGAATTATTTATTTCCAAAAAGTCTTGTCTAATAAATTAAAATTTAATTACAATTTTTATTATTAATCCGAAATATTTATTTTTAAAAAAATATATAAATAAATTATTTGAACTTATTTAATTATAAATATGATATTACAAATTAATTATTCAAAAATTTAAGTTACCAAAAAAACCCCTAACAAACAAAATCCTTCGTTTTTATTATGCATAAGCGGTATAAAAGTGATTTGATGAAGACTCTAAAACCTTCAAACTACATAATATTAAATATGATGTTGTTATTTGTGAAAGTGTATTAAGTCAATTTTTCTATGAATCAAAAAAATAAACAAAGTGATTACTCTCCGAAAAAGATGCACTTTTTTTGGTAAAAACACTTTCTCCATCTCTCCTCTGAATTCGTTTATTGCTTTATCAAACCGAGGATTTAAATCCTCCATTTTGATATTGAGTGTACAGTCTATTCAAATATGCATCACATTCAAATGAGTGTGTGTGTGTTTATGTGTATACCTTTATTGAAATCCCAGAGTTGATTGTAAAATCCCCTGATTGATTGAATGATCTCGAGCAAATCGTTTGTTACTTTTCTAAATGAATTATCAATGTTATCGTATATCGCATGTATAGGCGTCAAGGTCATCCCTTATTCAAAAAGCTAAAATTATAATATTATAAAAATAGTTCGGTAAAACAAATTGTTTGAAATAATGATAATACAAATTGAATATTTTTTTTCGTTATATTTGAAAAGAAAAATTTGTTTTCAAAATTGACTATAGAGTTTTTATTTGAAAATCAAAATTTTTCGTTTTAAATTGAGTTTTTATCAATTATAAGGTTGTTGCAAAAGCAATGTAGGTTTTTGAAGCTGAACTCTAAACAAATGTAACTCAGCATAGAATAAACTTTATTGATCAAAATAAAACCCTCAGAATCAATACATTTTTGCCTACGAGAAACAAGTTTATTGATGCCCTTAGTGTAGAACTCCTGAGTCCTGGATGCGATGAAGGCGTTAAAGGCTTTTTTGGAGTCGTCTTGGTTTTTGAAGCATATTTCCTGGAGGAAATTGTCACGATGTTTGAAGAAATGGTAGTCGGTGGGTGAGTGGTCCGGTAAGTAGGATGGATGAGTCAGAGTTTCGTAGCCTAATTCATTTAGCTTTTTTAAAGTCAATTTTGCGATGTACACATCGCCGGGCATTGTCGTGCAGGAGAATCGGCCCCTTTATATTGACCAATCTCAAGCACATACATGAGAGCTCGTGATGCATTTCGTCAATTTGTTGGCAGTAATTCTCTGCGGTGATTTTTTCACCCGTATTCAGTAAGCTGTGATGGATGAAACCGGCTGCAGACCGCCAAACAGTCACCAGAACCTTCTTTTGGTAGATTTTCGGCTTCGGATATGGGTAAGGAGACTCATTGCGGTCAAACAATTATGCTGAACTTCGCCGATTGTCGTTGAGAATCCACTTCTCATTATAAGTCATAATCCGATCGAGAAATGGATCATTCTTGTTGAGCAGAAGAAGCGCAGAAGACACCTCAAAACGAAGATTTCTTTTGACTTTCGTTCAATTCGTGAGGCACCCATTTATCGAGCGAAACTTTTGATACCAACGCAGCACCGTGCATTCGTTGACACTTCCCTTGACCCAAACATAGTTGATGTTTCGAGCGGTTTGAGCTGCATAATGCTCTAGCTTGAACTGGAAGAAGTAAATGTTGCGATAATCACGTTTTGACATCTGCAATTAAAATCGAAATTACTAAAAAAAGAAGCATTATATAGGATAATTATATAATTAAATCAGCAAAGGACATAATTAAATAATGTAACAATGTTTAATTAACGGAAGGAGAAAAATAAGTTTATAAGTACAAATCACAGCAAAAGAAAATAGGAAGTAATCGGAGAAGTAGGAAGTAGTAGGAAGTATATCGAATAATGTTATTTTATAGTGGATCTCTTTATACGGGTATTTGATAAAAATTATCAGGATAGCTTATTATGGAAAATTTGTAGGGATAGAGTCAAATTATCTCTGATAATAGATTCTAAATTTTGCACAGATACAATAGTATAATTTTCAATGTAGTATTCACAATTCATTGTTTGGAATCGTTTTACTTTGAAATCGATAAAACAGTAAATTAGATCTACTAGACCAAAATTAGTATATTATCAGAATACTGATTTGGCAACAACAAAGAAAATAATAATCGTCTTTAATGAGAAATTGTACATTTAAAATAAAATAATAATGTCAAAATGTCTAACAGCAAAAAAATATAACTTATCGTAAGTTTGAATTAAAAATCAAATTTAATTTCAAACTTTTGAATTTATGATTTTATTGTCGATATTAATTCGCCAAATCCGAATTTCAATTATTTATTTTAGTTGCGAGAATATAAAATTAAATATAACAAAAGAAAATAAATATGGATACAATTAAAATATAGATATACAATATAAATAAAAAAATAAGTAAATTATAAATATATATTAAATAATTTAAATTGAAGGTAAATAAAAAATAAATTGTGATATATAAAAATATAAATTTAAATATGGGATAAAAGTAGATACCTAATTATTAAGATGGGTACAGAATATTACAAAATGTTATTTTCTTAGAAATAAACAAAAATTCGATTAAAAATACAAACACTAAACCAAACTTTGATTTTGATATAGAAGATTCTTGTGAATGTATAATACACGAGAATATTATATAATTTCAATTTGGTTTTTTAAATAAAAATGTGAATCAAGTAAATATATATTCTTCAAAGAATTGGGACTGCGGAATCATTAAAATGCTTTTGATTTTTATATGGTTAATTCGGAAAAAAAACATTCGAGTAGATCTGATATAAATAATTCTAATTAATTGAAATGTTTGATAAATAATTAATTAATTTAATTAATGTGACCTATTACTTAAATTTATCGAATCAATTAATTGTTTTATGTCTAAAGCAACGAAAAATTGAAATAAAGGAAATTAAAACGACACAGAATCCATATGGAATTAAGATTTCCGGTATATCTAGACTTGATATAGGAATTAAATTTTTTATTTTCATGTTTTACTATTACATTTATAAATTAATGAGCTAATTCATCCCTTTTGATAGTTTTCGTTGCAGACCAGTCTTTTTTATAGTAATCTGCTTCCTCTTTATTAATATTTCGTTAATCTACAATAAATATTGAAAATAATTAACCAAAATACATGTTTTTATAGCAGGAATTAATGGCAACAATATAAAATGGAAACATGGAAATGAAGGGCTTCGGAGGTCAGAAGGAAAAACATAACTGCAGGGGGAGTTTCTGATGCGAGAGCTTGCGCAGCGTAGCTGGAGGTCTTTAGGTCGGGGGGAAAATTTAATTTTGTCTCAACCGAAAGTCTCTTGATGAGTCCGGCCCTCGTCATGCTGACTCCCATGTCGATCGATTGCTGTTCGTCTTTGAACTTATAAATAGCTGTTTTTTGATTTTTAATTTGAATTTCGTAAATTAATCTATTTGGTAATTAATCAATTTATTAGGTCGATTTTATTGTATTTTTATAGTTCATTTATACAAATAATTACTTGCATTATATTTTATCACATCAGTTGGAAAATCAACATTGATAAACGCCATCCTGGGGCTTAATGATCTTCCAGCTGGATATGGAACGACAACCAAATGTGTTATACAAATCAAACAAAGTCCAGATGATAAAACATATTTTAATTTAGAGGTCTTTAACATTCTTTAAAATTTCCTTATCTTTTATAGAATTTATATACCATTTCATTAGTCATATAATAAGTTATTATTGTTATTATAAAAAAAATATTAAAAAAATGTAATAAAAATCTTATCATCTTCAGCATTGATCTGCGTCCTCGTCGGCGAGCGGGGTGGGTTTTGAGATAAATATTATTATTATTATTATAAAATTAAAATTATATGATTGTCTATAATGGGAGTAGTGAGAGTAATAATGGGAATAATATTGGTGATGGTGGTGATGATGATTGGTAATAATATTGGGGGTGATATTATTATTATTATTGTTGTTATTGATTGTTATTGTTATTGTCATTAGTGTTGTTCTTGTTGTTGTTCTTGTTGTTTTCGTTGTGGATAGTCGTGTGGTTTTGATTAATCATTATTATTATTATTATTAATTATTATTATTGACTATTTATTGTTAGTATTATTAATATTATTAATATTACTATCAACATTATAATTATCAATAATTATTATAATTAAAATATTTTATATTATTATTATTATTGTTGTTTTTTTTATTATTAATAGTTGTATAATAATTATTAATCATTTTGTTACAAATCTTTATTAATATTATTATTATTGATATTAATATTATTATTATTATAAATTATTAAATTAAAAATATTATTTATCATTAATATTATTGTTTTTATTATAGTCGTATAATTGTTATTATTATAATTATTATTAAGTAATATCATTATTATAATTATAAAAAAATAATAAACATATAAAAAAATAATAAAAAAAAATAAAACTCACATTCTGGTGATCACATAAAAATAAACAATTTTTTTGGAATTTTCCATTTATAATAAAATCCATTATACATGATTTAGTAGGGAAACAGTCGACTTTAGAGTCGCCGCTGCAGTTCTCGCGGGAAAATACAATATTCCTGATTCACGTCTAATTGTATAGAACAATAGTTAACTAATTATTAAGTCTTTTCGGTGGTTGGCAAAATACTATGAAACACTTCATTCATTAAAAATAAATAGAAAAAATAATGTGGGAATTAAAAATAAATGAGAAATGGGGGGATTCGGGGTGCGCCGACAAAGGCGCTTCACCCTTTAAAAAAATTTTTTTTTAAAAATAATCGTAAAATATTTTTAGATATTCATTATTATTATTATAACTCATTATTATTATTATTATTAAAAATATTCTTTTACAAAGATTTAATATTATTATTAATATTATTATTATTATTATTATTATTATTATTAGTATTATTACTATTATTATTATTATTATTACTATTTCTATTATTATTATTATTATTTTTATTATCGTCATTATTATTTGATTAAGTGTATTATTATAGTAATTATTTTACAAAATTTTTTTTTACTATGTCCAACCTTAGTTGGTGGTTGAAAATCAATATCATTATTATTTATTATAATTAATATAGTATTCCACTAGACCCAATAAAAGTCTTTAATTATAATCTGAATATCGAGGACGATATTTTTCCATTAGGGGGAGATTTGTTAGGGTTTCGAAATATTAGTTTCGAACACTTTTGAAAAAATAAAAGAAAATTTTTAAATAATTCTTTTAGTAAAATTATTAACTTCAAACAAAATAATATTTAGTTTAACAAAACTTGGAATTAAAAATTATAAATGTTTGTTTTACTTTATCAAAAATTATAAATATTTTACTCTTTGTTTTATCTCATCAATTTTCAAGGCTGAGGAAAATTACTATATAAACAACATTAAATCTAGTTTTAGTTTGCCCAAAAATATTTGCAAGAAAATCAACCAAGAGAAATCGTGTTAACAAGTAACGTAAAAACTTATTTTATTTTTATTTTATTAAAATATTAATCTTACAAACCATAAGTACCCCGT
>MQRK01223739.1:10684-32667 GCA_001938485.1 Girardia tigrina | reverse complement strand
AAAAAATTAAGAGAAACACTGAATAGTATTAAAAAACCTTTTAACGATTTAAATTATTATTCGTTTGAAAAATATGTTGACGAACTTTTTAATAATGAAGCAAATAATTTTTATAAGAAAGAAATCTTCCCGAGAGTAATATTTCATAGAATGGAAATATTAAAAAAATTTGAAATACCAGATTTAGGTTTTCCCAAAGAGAATGAGAAAATATTTGTAAATAAATTCATTTCAAAATATGAGGAGGGAACTCGTGAACATCTATATAATAATTTTGCGGAAATATTTGAAATGGACGCATATAGATTTTTTGTAAATATATATAAACAACAAGTTAAATTTGAAAAACAAATTCGCTTGACAAATGCATCAATTTTTGGGAATTGTGAATTTGGAAATAGAAAATATTATGTTATTAAGAATAAATCGGGTGAAGATACTGTTCTTTTTACAAGATTTATATTTTTTTATTATTATAATTTAAAGTAGAAATATAGTATAAATACTTTTGTAAAAAATGGGTGAAGAAGAAAATGCTAATTTATATCCGGAAAAAGAGTTGGAGGATTTTATGTTAAAATATAAACAAAAAGAGGAAACTCCCGAAAATTATAAAAAGAATTGAATACTTTACATATTCAGTATTTTAAGAAAGATTTGGAATATTTAAGCGAGCATATTACCCATTATCAGAAATTGCATAAGAGATGGAAACGAATTGCTATAACAGTAAAATATTGTAATGGGATATTAACTTTCGTTGTGTCTGTTGGAGCGATAATTGTTGTTTCCATTTCAACTTTGGGAGCTTTAACAATTCCATTAACTGCTGCTTTTGCCGGATTGGGGGTTTTATCAAATATTGGAGATAATGGCTCTAATTTAATAACTTTGAAAAAATTGAAAAAATATCGAAATTATTTACGGGAATTGGAAAAGACCAATGATGAACTTTTCATGTTTCATAAGAAGGCATTGAGTGATAATTTGATAACTGATGACGAATTAAAAATGAGTAAAGATATTTTGGAGAAGTGTAAAATAAATGGAAAATTAAATTATGGGCAAAAGAGAGAAGATAAAACGAATACGTTAATGATCATTTGGAAAAGTTGAGAATATTATTAGAAAAAATATAATTACCGAAGGTTTTTTATTATTATTATTTTTCATAAAAAATAAAAATAATAAAAAAATGGAGAAAGAAAAATTCATTTGCGATGTCTGCAAGGATTGTCACAAAATAAACAGAGACATTTGGAAAGCAAAAGACATCACGTGAAGTCGAATTTTAAAAAAGTTTACCAGGCGCAACTTTTACCCGATTCTGATAATAATTCAGATCCCGATTATACCCCGAATAATTGTTCTTCTTCTTCTAATGAAAATGTTGATAGTGGTATAAATAGTACTAGTATAAGTACTTCAAATGAAATTGAAAATGAATAAAAAATTTAAATGGCTAATAAATAATCTAATGTTTTCCTCAACTTTAATAAAAAATTTTATTTGGTAATATATATAATTTTTATTTCACAACGATACTATAAAAAAAAATAACCAATAGCTATTCTTCGGAATAGCTATTAGGTACCTCTTCCCCCCCCCGTTAAAAAAATCCGCACACTACCCAAGAATTCCCATTTCCCTTTCCTTAGCTCGCGCAAGGAGTTTCGACTTTCATTTTATTCAAATATTTAATATTTTTTTTTTTAATATTTTTTTCTCCAGAGTTTTAAGTTCTCTATTTTCTCTATTTTCTCTATAATTCTCTAAATCCTCTAAATCCTCTAAATCTCTCTATTCCATTACTTGAATTTTTTTTTCTTCGGTCATGCGCTATATACCATAATATTTAACTACTCCCGGGATCCAGAATCCATTTTCCCGGGATTTCAATCCCGCAGAATCTTCGGGATCCCGGATAGGAACCTCTAGCTACAACCAATGGTCTCCCTTAGCGTGGTTTATCTTAAAGATTGGTATAACATCGCTTAAAGTGCTGGAATCACCATCTAGATGTTATATTTTTCAATATATTCTGGCTTTGAACATCATTGATTTTTCGTATCATGACTTCCGCGGTACGACCTTTTCTACAATATTGAAGTAAAAGTATTTCAATAGTCGTCTTTTTGTCAGTAATTATACATGTCATAAAACACAATAAATGAATAATTAAAACAATTTTATAACAGAAATAGATTCGACTATTCAAGGATTACCAACATGATGCGGATTTGAGAACCAAAAAGTTATTTTATTATAGGCATAGAAAACTAATGTAATGGAACAAAAAAAGGCTAATAACGTTTGAAACAACTGGTATATCATGGTTTTGATTCAAGGTTTTTTGAATTTAGAAGCTGTAAAGTAAACGTTCGTCTTTGTAAATAATTTGTATCTATCAATATTGAAATATTTTAGGAAAACTTAAAATTGAATAAACAGATCTGATGTGATTTTTTGATAAAGAAAAGATGTATGAAAGTTGGAATATCAGAATTTTATACATATATGTCTGTAGATCGGTTTCGAAAATTTATTCATTTATTTGACCTATATTGTTATTTTTGGTAGTGCTTATTAATGCGAGCAATAATTTTATTTAATGAAAAGTAACAAAAAATTTTAAAGATCAAGATTAACTCGTCCACATATATCATCAATTTTAAAAACTTCTATCAGCTCATGATATTCAAACATATATTAACTTCTTGCTTTACACTAATGTCAAATATGTTTTAGAGTTTTTAAACTGCAATAATGGTTTTTTTGTTTCTTAATATATAATGGATCAAGGTTTATTATGAGTATGTTTTTTTTGCAAAACACGCGTTTCTTTTTAATAAATGGTAAATTTTATTTTAATCAAAATATTTTCCACCTTTGACAATGACTTTCAACCATATTTCTGGTACTTTATGAATTCCATAGAAAGAAATGGTTTGTCTTTTGATGCGAACTATCCTTCAAGCATTTTTTATGTCTTCGAGGTTTCAGAATTACTTACTGGTCTTGAAGATCACATTTCATTAATCGGTAAAAAATAGTAATTTTATGTAATTTGTGGTATTTCCTAATAATTCTTTTTTATACAAGTTCAACTTTCTTTTCTTTTTCATTTTCAATAAAAGTTATTTGTACTTTTTCATTTGAACTTTTTTTATTTAATTTCCTTTCAATTAATTTTCTTTGTAATAAAATTATCGCGGTGCTTTGATAATTTTGAAATATATTTTTTTTACAAAATTTCATTTTAGATCAGAGTGAAACAATTAATTCAGATTAAACGAAAAAAATTATTTTGATTTATACTTAAAATTGCTTGCAAAATTAAAAGTAGAATATTAACGAAATCTACTAAAGGCCAACATAAAAAGTCGTTGATTTGAGTAAAGATAAATTGTATAAATTCTTTAAAATTTAATCCAGTGTTAAACTTTTTTTCAAATTTTTTCGGAAATGAAAAAGTACAAATCCATTTTCATACAGAAGTAAAAGTATTTTTCTTAATTTTATTAATCGTTTACCTTCGACATTTACAAATATTATGCATAAAATTTTATAACTTTGCTTTACTTTTTCAGATTTTCCATATTTATCCCGTAATTTTAAAAGTAAAAAGCATGTTCCCTTAAACATGGGAGTCGTTAATCGAGGTGGCTTAAGAAGAAAAAAGAATTATTTAGAATTTTTTTTATATTTTATACAAATATGTTAAATTTAATTCATAATATTTTCTTATAAATAATATTTACAAATGATTTTATTTGAATTTTTAATAAAAAAGTACATTTAAAAATAAAATAAAAATTTTAATCAATCTTTTTCGTATTAAATTAGTTAATCTCTCGCGCAAAGCATTAACTTCATTTTCAATATATAAAATTCAATTATTTATTTATAATAATTTGGACTTTTATAATTAAATTTCAATTTCATGACATTAAAGGTTTAAAAATAATATCTTATTAAAATCCAGTTCAAAATGTTGAATTTTCAAAAGATAAAAAAGAAAAATTAAATAAAATCTCTGAAATTTAAAAAATTATCAATTTAAAAAAGGATTAGTTCCTTAAAATGATGTTTCAATTTTGTTCTTTTTAATTTTAAAATTCATAAAAAATTCATTAAAATTCATTTTACAAAATATTTTAATTTTGGTGATTAACAGCAGTTAAATCTCCAGGTTTCACTTCAGGATTCATAATATCAATAAGTAGAATTTATTAATTATTTACAATCTTTTTAGAATACTTAAACAAATAATAATCACAACTTAATTTTTTTCCCCTCTTATAATTCGTTATTTACTTTCTTAATCCACTCAATTCTTCGACGAATTATGGTTCCATCTTTAAAATTCTGTAGTTCCAATTGGTGTGGCAACAGATGTCTTAAAATTTGGTGCGATCCATCGAATGGGAAAGTGTCCTTTCTCAGTTTTGTAGGATCTTGTTTTACAAAGACATTCTGGCCATCCTCGAAATGTCGATTTGCTATCTTCTCTCTCTCCCAAATTTCCATTCGTCTTGCCGCTTTCTATAAATTTTCTCCTACCTTCATCTTAATCACGTTGCTCTCTTTCGTTTTAGCTGCCGCATGTAAGTATATTTTTCTACCAAACACAACTTCGAAGGGTGAATATCCGGTCGTACTCTGAACTGTTGCATTTAGACAGAATTCTATCTTCGGAACAATTTGCCACCATGATCGTTTGTCTGTGTCTCCTCTGCTTGTTATCATGTCTCTCACTGTTCGAATAGTTCTTTCTGCCAACCCGTTTGATTGATGTTGAAATGGGCTACTAAATCTTTGTTCGATTCTATATTTCTTGCAAAAATCTTTAAATTTTCCACCAGTAAAACATTTTCTATTGTCTGTTAATATTGTTTTTGGCTTTCCATATCTATATATCCATTTTATCAACACGCATTGAACTATATTGTCTTCGTTTTGAGTTCTAATCTCTGTCAAAGAGACCAATTTCGAAAACTGGTCTACCATGACCAATAGATATGGGTACATGCTATTCTTGTCACCCACATATGCGATATCCATCACGACTTGCTCTAAAATCTCGTCACTTCTTATTGGAATCAACTTCTCTTTTGTTTTTTCAATTGGAAATTTTCTGTGTATATATTCCTGACATTCTCCTATAAAGATCTGCACCTCTCGCTAAATCTGGTAGCATAAAATGATTTTGGATATACTTCTTTGTCTTTTTGATACCTACATGACATAAATCTCTGTGTCTTTTCCTGATAAAATCTCTTCTAATTTGCTTCGGAACCAATGGTAACATACAATTTCCTTCTTGCCTACCCCATAAACCATTCTGATAAACTAATTGGTCCTTTAGTTGTAATAACTCCTTGGTGATTTCATTCTTTTCACCACCTACCCTCTCTTGTATTTGTTTCAACTGGTTCAACTCTGAGCACTTTTCTTGTTCGTCTTTTATCCATTGAATTGTAGACTGAATCACCACTGTATTGATGTGTTTCACCCTTGCTTTTGTTGCTTTTGGTTTTTCGTGCTTTGTTTCACATTGTGTACAAATGTCGTCGTATAGCCGCGATAATCCATCTGCATTTCCATGTTCGTCACCTTTTCTATACTTCAAATCAAAGTCAAAATCAGCCATGGTTGCTAACTGTGTCTGGAATTGAGGAGTTTGGTTTGGAAGTACTCTTCATATACACCAGTGATTTATGATCAGTTCTTGCTGTAAATCGCTTGCCATATAAATATTGCTTGAAATGTAACATGAACTCTTGTAAAGCTAATAGTTCCTTTCTTGTCACACAGTACCCTTTTCATGTGTGGTTAAAGTCCTCGATGTATACGCGATTACTACTTCTTTCTCTTCTGATATCTGATTAAGAACTGCTCCTTTCGATCCGAATGATGCATCTATGTCTAAGATGAAATTATTATTCGGGTTCACAAATGCTAATATTGGTGCACCACATAGCTTTTGCTTCAATTCGTTAAAACTTCTGTCGCACTCGTCTGACCAAAATATTTCTTTACATTTTCCGCTTCATGCACTGTGCAAAAGTGCTGCTAATTCTGCGTAATTCTTGATAAATCTTCGATAGTAGTTACACAGACCTAAAAATGCCCGTAAATTTCGAGTACACTTTGGAATCGGAAAATTTTGAATTTCTGCCACTTTCAATTTATTTGTTGAGATACATTCTTTGTATGTCCCAGAAATACCAGCTCCCCCACTCCGAATTTGCATTTCCCTGGGTTGACTTTTAAACCTACTTTCTTCAGTCTATTCAGTACTTCTTCTAATAGTCTCATATGATCCTCCATTGATTTTGAGTAAATTAAGACATCATCTAGGTATATTACTACTCCAGAGAATAGTAAATCTTCAAATAATGAATTCATTATTCCCTGAAACGTTCCGGATGCTGTTGAAAGTCCAAACGGTACACGGTTAGAGCGGATTTAAAATGGAGCGGATTCAAACATTGGATGCTTAACGACGCTTAGTCATTAACTGTCCTGTCTCTGTGGTCACTCGTGACCCACATCTTCTACTTGTTTTATAATAATAAAATTTTCTACAATACTACGGTGTTCTTGTGCAAAACGCAGTCTTTTCTTGAGAACTTTCATCCAATGATACTTGATGGTATGCTTTGCCTAAATCTATACTGGAAAAAATTCTGGAGCTACTCAGAGCATCCATTAACATTTGGCTGTCTGGCATTGGAAAGGAAACTTTCTTTGATACATCATTCAATTTTCTGAAATCTAAACAAATTCGAATACATCCATCTTTTTTGGCGTAATGACTAACGGGGTTAGTTCCATTCACTTTTATATTTCCGAATTATTCCTGCCTTTTCTAATCCTTTCAGAAATCCTTCGATTTGACTTTCTAAATGAATCGATTGCCTTCTTTGGATTCAGAAAAATCGGTTTACCTTCTGTTTCAATTTTATGGACAACAATATCCGTAATTCTCAGATTGTATTCATGTTTCATGAAAACATCATCATATCGTTTCACAAGGTCTTCCAGTCGTTTGTTTTGCTCTTGCAGTTTCATGTCTTTCTTTACAACTGGCTTCTTGGTAGTTTTTCAACTTTGATTCCGAATTTATGCATGACATTAACACCTCCAATGACTGCCGGTCGGATTGCTTTCACCACTAAAAAATCTACCGCATGGCACTCTTCTTTCCATTTCAACTTCACTGTCATTTTTCCCAAACACTTATGGCCTTCTGACAACGCTCCATTTAGTATAATTGGACTCTTTTCTAATCTAAGTTGTCCGATTTCCAACCAAACCTTCTCATTTATAACTGAAACACCCGCTCCACTATGCCACAACATTAATGCATTGTGATTGTTCAGCTTAACATCGCTCCACCATCTACCATCTGACCCCTCTACTATCTCTGCAATTCGATTTTTTAGATATTTTATGCCGACTCCACAGACAAAATGCTCACCATGGAGTCTCTGGCGTTTAAATCATCTTTTTATGATACGATATCCACGTTGTCTTCATTGTACACATCTTTAATGCATACTACATTAACATTCTTAATATGATTACAGTTTCTGAACCCGTGTCCACTTTTCACACAGATTAAACAATCATTATTAAAGGACAATCTTTCCTCAAATGCCCATGTTTTCCACAGCAATAACAATCCCCTCTGGTTAAATGCTCCTCTTCTGGAGTCGGAAGTCTCTTTATTTTGCAATATAACTTCTTTGCTTCGTACCCAGCCGAATGTACCGGGCGATTATATTGTTGTTTATCTTTTGAAATTCTACTGAATCCTTTCTCATTACTTTTATTTACAATCTTTTTAGAATACTTAAACAAATAATAATCACAACTACAGCCATCTATAAATTAAATTAAAATTAGTTTTGTAGCTTATATATAAAAGTGATTATTTAAACAATCGTGTTAAAAACTTCTATTTGAAAATGTGTGATTCCAAATACTATGAACTAAAAAATTATCATAAAAATCATGAAATGCTTTTACAATACGTCCACCTCACCTCTCGGTTTGCACTCTGATCTTGTTTCTAAATATACTTGTAATTGGTGTAACGCTACGAATATTTGAAAGAAATCTCGTCCTCTCTGCAAAAATCAGAGTATATTTGATTAGATAATGGGATTAAAATTGCTGAACACAATTTAAAATGTAAAATGAAAATCGAAGAAAAAGATTTTCAAATGCTGTGCAATCGATTTAAAAAATTTTGTCAGAGTGACATGTGAAACCATACTAATAAGACAAATGGATCTGAAAATTAATACTCAAGCTTCACAAGGAACTTCGTTGTGAAAATTGTTCAGATAGAAGCTTTATGAGATAATCGATAACATAATCCCCTCTTTCGTGTATAAGCTACAAAAACTATTGGTAATTTAGTCTGATAATGGTACGTAATCCGTCGATATTAATAACAATAAATTTTGAAAAATTGAGTTCAATATTTTTTATTGATTATAAACTGCAATGTTTTAAATTAATTTATATTTATAATGAATTATATGTTGTTATTTTAGTGTATAAATTTTATTAATTTGTTTTTGAACACTTAAGACTGAATTTGTACTTTATTGTTACCATACAAAAAGTGTAGTTTTTGGAATTTATAAACAAAAATAATACTTGATTTTTATTTTTAAATTTCAAAACGTCAATCAACTCTTTACAGAAAGTATATTATATACCTAATCTTCTATCCAATATTCAATAATAAATATCAACACGCCAGAGCAATGGTAAAGATTCTTTTTTACCACGATATGAATCAAGTTATATTAACAGAGAGCAGCAGGTTTGAAAATAAATCTATTAATAATTATTATTTTCGGTATAAAACTAGTTAATGGAATGATGTTAACATTGTAGCATTTGTTTCTAAGCATAACAATCATTTAAAAATATGAGTATTTCATAATCTAAATTACGATGTAGACCGCATTTAAAAAATATTTGTAAAAAGACATGTTTTATACGACACTTGAAGATCCTCCAGCACTTCGGTTGTTAAATTCAAGTAATCTATTAACATCTTCTTCTGTCCCTGTGATTTTTGCTTGTCTAAAGTTTTTCCACAATGTTGCTGTCACATCCAGTGCTATGAGATCACTGGCTATTTTTGATACTAATTGCAGAATGAAAACTCCATCCGGACCGAGATTGATATTAACAAATCGAGCACAGTCTCTTTCTTCTGTACTACTGACCATTTTGAGAGCTTTTAAATACTGTTTGATATATTGGACCCGACGCATGGGAATAAGAGTATTTACAATCCATTGAAGAGTACTGAGAAAGGTTAAGGAAGCGAGGATTAGAAACCAAAACCAGAGAAAAATATAAATTTTCTCAACGAAATGGTTTATTGGTAATACACATTGAAGGGTGTAACTAAAAACAAAAATGAAATTATGTTTATATTAAATGATCATATATACATTATAGAAATATTATTATTGCTTCTTTTATTTAAAATCAAATTTTAATTTATAAATTTAAATTATAAATTACAAATTTTAATTATAAATTTTAATCCCTATCAGATTAACCTAATGTTTCATAATATTACTAGATGGACTTCTTACCTGGCAAGATGTTCAGTTCAATATATTTCAAGGTTATTGAGATGATGTTGCCTAAAATGATATTTCAGTGTCAACTGAGAAGAAAAACTATACTGTAAGACTTAAATTAAACTAAAGTATATGGAATTAGTATTGTAACCCATAAATTCACTTCCAATTAAATCATAATTTTCACTCTCATATTATAATAAATTAACAATAAATCCAGTTAACCTAATAATAGTTCATACATAATTCATATTTGAGGCCTAAAACCTTTTCTTGCTAAATAATATTAAATAGTATTAACAACATCAATATGATTTTTTAAACATTTATTATCATCAGAAGCACTTTCATTATTTGATATCTTTCTTGATATTTTTAAATTCAAACTATTTTTTTCAATAAATAAAAATCATTTAATAAATATTAATAATTAAAAAGATTCTAATTGGTTAAAATTAAATCTAAACATTTTTAAAAAAGTACATATTAAATTAATATATTAAAATTTTAAATTACATTAAAAATTAAATAATACATTTAAAAATTATTTTAAATCTTTTTACTTTTAAATTAAATTCTTTTTAATTAGTAGGAGAGGCACAATCCGAATCAACATACAACATGTACAATATCAAAGACACAATTCAAAACATTCATCACAACGTCTATTTACATAATGATGCACCAGCACTTCTAACATAATGTCTTTGAAGCTTCAATCACTAAACGTTGGTATATTTTACTGTGAATACAATACAGAAACCCTACATTATTTTAGTTTCATAAATATTTTTTTTCTTTTTTTTATTTAATTATTTTCAAATTTTTTTTAAAATTTTACTTTAATAATTTTATCTAAAAATCATTTTAATTTTAAAATGATTTTATTTAATAAACATTTATTTAATTGATTTAAACTTCCTTTTTAAATTATATACTTCATCGAAATTTTTATTATTCAAACATTTAATGTTTTATATTATATTATATTTTTTATCATATTTTTTAATATATTATGTAGTAATTAAAAATTTAAATCATGTTCGAACACTAAATCATCGTGAACATAAAAAATTATCAATTTCTCATCTGGGTGGATGAAGAAAATTTCCATACAAAATTTAATACACAAATTTCAACATACTAAATTTAAAATATTTAAAAAAAATACATCTACTTATGAAACATTACACGACCTTCAGTAGAACAACCGAAATTTAAAAAAAACTACACTTATTTAATTTAGAAATTAATTTGTGTTTGTTTATTGAAACTTTCGTATTCTGTCAAAGATAACTGCATTCTGTTCTCTTTAAGAAGAATCATATTCAATCAATTATAGCAAGAATTATAAAAAAAAGTCAATTTTCATTAACAACTTATTCTCAATTAAACATATTATGTTAATCCTTTAGTAAAAGGAATTAAAGAAACTTTTTCAAGATCTTGTAGAGATTGGTTTTTTTTGATTTTACAATCTTACGTGTAAACGTAACCCCAAACAGGAACTAGAAAAGTTCATATCTGTTGAAAACTGCGCATAATTCTATTTTTATCTAATTAAAAAATAATTTAACGATTTTTGATTAAATTAATTTATTAAATTCTCACAATGATTGATCTGAAAATTCTGCAAAAACTAATAATATGTAAACTAAATTATTTACTTTATGCATAAATCACGTAATTAATAATTACTTAAATATGAAAATATATGAGTGGCATTTCAAAAGTTCGTGGAAAAAGTCGAATCATTGTCGCTCCAAGAGTGAGTGTTTTAGAATTACCTGCTACCTTGTTTGTGTGATCTCGTAGATGTAAATCAATTAGAAAAAATGATAGACGTGATTATTTAATTGCATAAAATATTATTTTTAAGAACTTATGATTCGGTTTTGGTTTTATTTTTAAGTTAAGAAAAGTGGAAATCTTTAAAAGGAATTAGAGATTTCATTTTATTCATCGAATCATTAAACGATTAGATATTAAATTTCTTTATGCTGATTATCCCATCAACTATATTAGTGAAAGCTTTACGGTTGTTTTTTTTGTAATTGGTAAAGAGATTTCGTTTGGATTAGTCTTTCGAATTGAAAATCTTTTTAGGAGAGAAGATTTCATTATTTGTGTCTATTGTGGTTTTATTATTATTAATTTTTTTACACAATTAAAACTGACAACGATTCTTATTTATTTATTTTTTTATTGAAATTGAATAATCACTTTTTACTCTCCTGAACTGACCCGAACTCAGTTTTAGTTTTTTAACACAAAATTGTGATAATATTTTTTCATAAAACACACACGCATAAAATTAACACACACTCACCCAATCATAACTGACATTTCACATTCACACATACACATCAATTCAAGCAAAGATACAGTGCGTTTCATTTAACAGCAAAAATGTTATAACGTGCACATTTAATAACAGTAAAAGCAATCATAATTTTGCTTTATGATTGCTTTAATGTACTGTTATATAATATTGCAAGACTTATATAATGTTATATCATAAAATTGAATAACATTCAATTTTATGAAATAATTTTATGTACTGTCGATTAATTTCATTTTGCAATCTTATTTTATTTTCAACCGATTGTTATAACGACATCGGCGACGACGGTCTTCGAGAGGAGCAACGCCGGAGAAAGTAATCCAGTCCTCATTAGGGCATCAATCGTTGATTGTAACTGGGAATTTATTTACAGCAGCGGCATCAATCGATCAATCATTCAGTCAGTGTGCGCACCAAGCGCGCCCGTAAAGCAATACGAGCGCGCGCAGCGGACTGCGAGCCGGGCCAGTCGATCCAGATCGACTGCGGTGACAATCGAGTAAAGCGAGCGATCGATCGACTGGTGGACGATGGATACCTGCACAACTGGAGGCGCGAGCACGCGATCCGGTGGTTTCTGGCCGACAATCTATCGATTGTCGCTATTTGAAGCCGACGGCGACGACGATGGCTGAGGAGCAGCGGGAGAACTGATCGATCCGTCCTCGTCGTCGTCTTGTCACTAATCTTGATGATCGATGGTTTCTCGGATCGATCGCTGTGATTATTGATCCTATGGAACGATTGATCGTCGTCGATTATCGGTTGATAAAGCGTCGATAAATCGATTATATTGTTGCGACTATCGATTAAAGGCGGCGGCGGTATTTCATCGTCGTCGTCCGATAACAAATCGATCGTCTCTCTCGATCAAATCGATAATCGATCGATTCATCGACTCTTAATCGAATCGAAACGCGAGATGAACGATTTTAGACGGTGTCGGGAAGAGCGTCTCTAAATTCGATATTCTGTCAATCGAATATCGATAATTATCGATCGATTTTCCGATAATCGATCGATATTTGTCGATTTTCGTTGATATAATCTTGTCCTTTACTGTACGCCGATACAATTCCCTCTTTGTCATTCTTAGAAACTCTGAAAAATGAGAAAATAAATGAAGTAAAAAGTTTAAACATCTTACGATTTTCGTTTCTTTTTAGCAGGAATGTCTTGAGAAACATCCATTGCTTGGTCAGTATTATTGTCTGATGTCGAAAAAACGGTTTCCAATTCATAATTCATTTTTTTTAACTTTTATGAGATACTGCTGTTAAAAGAGCCTTAAATTGTTAAATGACCCTAACATGTTGTGTGTTTTGATGTTTGTATGTATGCATATATATGTGTGTATTTGTGTGTATATTCTTGTGTGAGTGTATGTAACTCAAATCCCTATAGTAAATGTTATTGTTAAAAGATCTTCAACTATTATTTTATTGGATAATTATATTCAACCATTTTTTTAAGGTTAGTATTTCGTATCCTGCTGTTGATAAATGAAACGCACTGTATCAAGTATTGGTTAATTCAAAATAAACAAAGAAAACCCCGTGATCATAATTCACAAAATTTTACTAAAATCTTTAGTTTGCTTTGTTTTGTGTCACAATAATAACTCAAGATTTATAGATTAATAATAGTTAAAATTCAAACTAAACGTTAATCATTTAATTTTATTATAATTAATCCATATCTTTTTTTATATGTGAACTCGATTATTGAGAAACTCAATGATAGAAAACAAAGCCAATTATTTATTTTTTTTATTTATGTAGTTATTTTTAAATTTTATATATATTTATACTTTTTAAATTATTTAACTATTTTAATTGAATTATTTAATTTAATTTTTTACATTATCTTTCCAAAACTGGAAAAATGTTCGGTCAATCAGCTAATTTCCTCTCCACTAAAAACATATTTATGGCTATAGTTGGATGTGATTAGCTGTTTTGATAATTACTAATTTCCTTCTTTTTCAGAGGCAGTGCAGATACAAAGTTCATTTTTTTATTATCTTTGGAAGGAAGGCACATTACCAGCTAACATTACGAAACGTTTATCCAGTGTATTTGGTGAAGTAGCCATATGTCAATGTGCAGTCTTCAAGTTTTTGCAAAGATTCGAGAATAATTCGGTTGATAATTTTTTGAAGATGAAGAAAGGATAAACCGACTAAGAACTTTATAAAGTATAAAGCAATCAAGGAAATCATTGACTGTGATCGACGTATCCTTATCAATATGCCTTAAAACTTAACCAAGATTTAGTGAATCTTCTGAACACTATCATTATCACAGACCTCGAAATGAAGAAACTTTTTGCAAGTAAGGTTCCACTACTTTTTACTGATGTGATGCACAATTGTCAGACAGATTGTTTACAACTGCAGAAAAAGTTTGACAATCTTAGTGATGGGTTTTGAGAAAGAATTGTTTTACTTGAAGAAATCTGGCTGTAATTTTATCTTCCTCAGACAAAAAAGCAGTCAAATCAATGGTTCCGTCATGGTCACAGTATCTTTGGATTGTTATAGGATTATTTTAATTAATTATCTCACGAAAGGAGTAACAATAAACAGAATCTATTACAGTTACGTTTTGCAAAATGATCTTCCTTAAGCTCTGTGAAACAAACATCGTGGAAAATTATCCACAAAAACCTTTCTTCAACAGGACAATGTGACTCCCTATACCGTGACGCTGACAGACTATATCATCAAAAAGCTCAAATGAAAATTACTACCTCATATTCCGTATTTGTCAAACCTCCTTCAAAAGCGATTTCCACCAATTTCTTCCGCTCACGAATTCACTATAAGACACCACTTCCGCGAAGTAGAAGTGCGGTAAACCGCAAACAAGTGGATCAATGGTTTATCTAAAAACTTCTTCAATATTGGCAATTGGAATCTAAAGAAGTGATGGGAGAAGTACGTATGCTTACGAGATGACTTTAATGAGAAATTTGACGATGATTCTGATGATGAGTAATATGTTAATTAATCATTTTTTGGCTTTAGTTAATTTTTTTTCCTCATACAATTTTATTTCATGTTACAAGAAAAACTTCATTTATCGGCCTTAATTAAAAAAATCTAACCCTTCACAGGATAAATTTTAGGATTACTTAATTTATTAATTATATTGATGTTGTAATAGTTAAATCAATTTGATATAGAGTATTAATAAAATCATCATGGATAAAAAACGTTGTTCATATTTTTTTTTATTTTAATTTTTATATTTTATAAGTTTTTTTGGAAACAAAATTTAAATCGTTTTAAATTTTGAAGTAAAGCATACTATTAAATAAATATTTAAAATAATTAAGATCATAATGGCAAATTTTAAAATTTAATTATTTTAAAAATATTTTAAAAGTATTTTGTGTAAAAAAATAAATATTTAAAGAGCACATTAAAAGCATTCAATGTTCATTCAAGAAGGAAGGAGCCGTCTGAAAAAAATACTCATTTAATATCAGTCATTTCGATTTAAACCAAAAAAATGAGAAGAAAAAGACAAATATGTTTTCAAAAACTTAACCAAAAAAGTTAATACAAATTTTTTTATTTCAAGTGGATAAATTTATTCTTCATTTTCTTTAGTTTTGGCATTGAAAAATTAAAATAATTTTAATAATACTTAAAAAAATAGTAAATTATGGTTTTAGAAACTTAAAATAAAATGTTCTTTAGATTGTCTAATTTAATTAAAATTTAAAGTAAATTTTAATTAGTCTTAACTTTATAGGCAATTTTGCAAATATTATATAAAATATTAGTTTTCTTTAAATTGGAAAAAAAGAATTAAAATTAAGGAAAATAAAAAAAATTAAATTAGATAATTTTTAATTTGATTTTTTTATATGCTCAAAATATTTCATAAAATAGAAAATTAAAATTTACAATTATTTTTAAAAAACTTTTATTGTAATTTTTAATTAAAATATTTTTTTGTTTAAATGTTAAGAAATATGTAAAATATAATTGGATGTGGAATTTTTCATTAGACTAATTTTTAAATTTAAAAAGTTATGTTTTGTGTTTTTATTCGAATATTTTATTTTTTACTAATATTTTAATATTTTTTATATTTTAAATATAAATCGTCTAATTGTTTCATATTTATTTTTTAGTTAAAATCTTTTTTTATTTTAAAGAATGAAATAAACTCTTTGCTAGTTATCTAATTATTAATTAATTATTATTATTTAATTATTATCTAGCTAATCTAACTTATTCAAAAAGGGTTGATGTTCTTCCTGTAGTAACCTTTTATGATAATTTTTATAAAAAAATTTTATATTCTACTTAAACTTTTTATCAATAACTGTGGTTTTACTAATTTTGTTAGTTTTTTTTCAGCGGAATTTGACAACCAATTTTCACATGTTATCATTTCACAATCCTTATTTTTGTTGTTTCCTCGCAGCTGGTGATCTAAATAATTGGACGAACATTTTACTTAATAATTAAATAAAAAAATTTAATTATAAAACATGTTTATTTTAATAAATACATTTTTTGTGCGTTTTGAAATATTGATCTTGGTCTTTAGTTTGCTTTAATATTTAATATAACTCTGAATTTGGCCATCGGGTAAAGTGCGAGATTTGTTTTCGGTTAGATACGGTATCAGACTCGAACATAATAATAGCTATTTATACTTAATCAAAAAATCTTAAATCAAAAGATATAATAACAGAGAATTTAGAATTATTTGTTATTTATAGAAAGCAAAATGTTATAAAAAGATGTAGATAAAGTTTAATGATTGTTTTTTTTGTGTGCAACTGCAAGAAGATTAATGGTAAAATATTGAAGATGAACAGTAAAATATTTGAAAGTCAAAGAGTTTCAAGAAAAATAGGATAATTTAGAAGAATGAAGAAATATTAATCAATGCCATGAGAAAGACTACAGAAAAAAATATTTGATACTGATCTTCTAAATGAAGAGAAATCACTTTACCGATATTCGAATTTATTATTTTAAATAATACAAATATATTTTAATCTTAATAAAATTGTTATTTTTAAAACACGTGATTAATTATTTTCTACGAATCACCCGTCATCATCAGATAAAACAAAAAATGATCAAAACAACGTATATATATATATGGAAGCAATGTGATAGATTCATATAATCGTTTTTTAATTAAATACTAAATAAATTGGTTGAGATTGTCGCTTGAACATTTATTTTAGGACTAAATTAGCAGTTTTTACACGTAAATCTTAAAAGAAATGTTTAATTTCATAAGAAAAGATTTTTTAAATGACTTCTTTTATCAGCAGGAAAGTGTACTTGATGTGTACAGGATTCACTAATACCATTACTTTTTGTATAATTAACTATGGGATTTTCGATAATAAACATTCATGAAAATATTTACCAGGTCCGCTACCACGATGCTTTCATTTATTTCAAAAAATAATAGTATTTTGAATTTTAAGTAAGATTTAAGATTATGAAATATCTATTGTAATTACTTAATTAATAAAATAAACAGGATTTAGCCAGGAAAAACTACTTTCTAGAATTTGTATGGTTCCCAGATCCGAAAACCTAAACAAAAATAATTTTTTTTCCAATTTTTATATCTCTTATTCCTATTTGGTAAAGAACTTCTGTAATAAAGGAGCTGATAAATACTTGTAAAACATTCAGATGTAGCTTTATATCGCTTCAACATCTAATAGTAGTAAAATAAGTTTTAGATAATGGTATTGATCATCAGAAAATATAAGTAATATTTGATCTTGGTTTACATGTGCCATAATAATTAACACTGTGAGGAATTTACAAAAAATGTTACGAAAATTTTTTTTTAGATATATTTAAATATGTAAAGTTTGAAAATGAAATTCCTAAATTTAAGAAGATCTAATTAAGCTGATAATAATTATGACTTTTTGAAATAGTTTAAAATATACTATATGTAATTGTCTACTGACCAGAACATGTTATTTTATCTTACGTCAAAATTTCGTTGCGGACAGTTTATTTTTTTCCAATGTGACCTCCTTCTGTTGGCGCGAGTAAACGTGAGTTGTATATATTTTGCAAGCATGTAATGGCGTTTTGAATGGCTCTCTGATATTTTTAGTTATGTAATTTCTTAATTTTTTTTATTTTTATTTTTTTCTTTTGGATAATCTGCTGTTATAAAGGTTTTAAAAGAGTTATTTTATTTGTCTCTTTTTTTTATTTGGATAACCTGTTGTTGTAAGGGTTTGTTTTCTTTGTCTATTTCATTTATTTGTAATATTATTTAATTTAATAATTGCCATAGGCAATTATGAATTTAAAATCAATAATTTTAAATTCATAATTAAAAAGCAATTAATAAATATGTTTTCTTAAAAACTTAATTCCGACATCCTTTTTTTATTTCATGCCTACTGCATAATAATTAATAGAAGTTCCGTAAGACAACAAATTGTTGAATATTGTTGACAATCCAACGAGTAGAACATTTATTTATTTTATTAACGGCCGAAAACATCAATTAATCTCAACATTCGTTCCGTTGATTTATGTATACAGTTAATTGTAATTGCTCCATTAAATTGCATTTTGCCCTCAAGACAAGAAGATATTATTCATAGACGGTTACTATTTGTATCTTATCAGTGTTAATTTGTTAGAATTACGTTATTAAACATTATTTAAACTAGATACTATTATTTTCTCGTTCCATTTATTTAACGTTTTATTTATTATTTTTGCAACTAGCGTAAAAGTAACTTCAGGTTCGCATCATTGAGCTTTAGGCTATTTTTACACTATACAAATTAAAATGTATAATTTTTAAATGTGTAACGATTTATAAAAATTAATAAAATTTGACGAAACGATTATATATTTTAAAATGTTATCGTAATTCAAAATTGATTTATCAAATTTAAATAAAATCAAATATTAATATTATAAGTATTTTTATTTATATCGATTTAAGATTTATAAAACAAATTGTTTCTCAAAAAATAAGTTTGTTTAAATATTAGATTTAAACATTTTTTGTGTGTAGTATAATAAAATTTAGATGTCTGAAGTAACCCCTAATAATAATTCCGAGGATAATCCAAGAACATCTAATAAGCACTAATAAAAATATTTGAAAAATACTTTTGTGAAGTCATTCAAATTTAATATCCGATCATCGTTCATTTCATATTTATTGTATTGTATTTATTGTATATACTTTGATTCAAAAGTAGATATTGACAAATCGTGGTCTCCATCAATTTTTAGTTCATTGTGTGCTAACAGTCAGGGTTGTTACGGATGTCAACAACAAGCAGTTCCAAGCCATTTGGTGTGGCGATGATTTGGAGAGAGACCATGGATCATGTGACCGACTGCTGCTTTTGTATGATCAATGTTCGTGGATTGTTCAGATTATAACTTCAAGACACGAAAGTCGATTGCATACCCAAACGTCAACTCTGTGTCAAAACCCTTACAACATGATCCAATCAGCTGTCCTGTACCAGTTCTTCCAATGGAGTACTCATTCGAAGAAACACTGGATAATATGTTATGTGATCAAGAGTGCGATTAATATGTATTAAGATGTGCATTTAATAAACTATGCAGAACTTTGTGATCTTGTTCGTGATCTAGCACTTACAAAAGGTCAGGCAGAAAGTTTTGGTTCACAACTTAGAGAGTTTAACCTGCTTACTCTTGGTACTTTGACAACAACTTTCCGACACCAACAGAAAGCTATTGTTCAGTACTTTTATACGAGTGACGATATCTTTTACTACAAAGACGTAAATGGCCACATGAATTTTCTTGGGAATGAACACCAGCCAGATGAATGGAGACTATTTACTGATGCTTCCAAGACAAGCCTCAAGGCACTTCTTTTACACAATGGCAATAGACTTTCTTATATACCAGTCGCCTATTATGTGCACATGAAAGAAATATATGATAACATGGTGCTACTCCTTGATAAAATCCGGTATCGTGACCACAAGTGGCGTGTCTGTGGAGACTTGTTGTTGTCATTTTAATGGGGATGCAAACAGGTAGGTTAATCATTTAACACATAATAAATATAGATGTACAGTTATACACACATTACCCAAATACTCTTGTCTTAGGTTATACGAAATACTGTTACTTTTTATGCGAGTGGGATAGCAGAGACAGAAAGCAACACTATATCAAGAAGTCTTGGCCAATCCGTGAACGCATGCAACCTGGAAACAAAAACTTTATTCATAATCCACTTGTGGATCGAGAGAAAGGGATTATGCCACTGCACATTAAGTTAGGACTCATGAAGAACTTCGTAAATGAATTGGATATAAACAGCAGAGGCTTCCTTTACTTACGCCAAAAATTTCCTCAAGTATGCATGTTTGTTTGTTTGATAAACCATATTCCAAACATCATGTTTATTGTATTTTTTAGATTAGTGATGACAAGGTAAAGGAATGTATTTTCGTTGGCACTCAGATCAGATGCATTATAGCTGATCAACAGCTTGAGGAATTTTTTGTCGAAATAAAAGAAATGCTTGGATTTCGTTTAAGTCAATTGTTGCAAACTTCATGGAAAATAACAAGAGTGGTAATTACCAAACAATCGTAAAACGTGTTTTAATTCATACCAACTAATGGGTTGCAAGATGTCGTTGAAGATTGATCTCCTGGATTCATATCTTGATTTTTTCATGACAATTTTGGTGCAGTCAGTGATGAGCATGGTGAGTGTTTTCACAAAGATATTTCAGTAATGGAATCACGATATCAAAGCCGTTCGAGTGCGGCAATGCTTGCAGATTATTGCGGGACTATTCAGCGAGATATTCCAGATGTGAAATATAAAAGACAGTCATCAGCAAAAATATTTAAGCCAACTTAATAAATTTTTGAGTCTGGTATACAATAAACTATATATTTTGTTTATCTATTGTGTTTGAAATCAAAAAAAACTCTAGAATAAAAAAACTATTTTAAAAATGGCAATTAAAATGCTAAAAAATGTAAAAAAAATGGAAAAAAATAGAAAATCGATTTTCTCAAAAACCTGGTGTGATGGAAGAAAACGGATAGCAGATTCGAAATCAGGACATCAAAATTGACCAACATCGATTAACAATTCTAGCAAAATAAAGAATTCGATTTTTTTAATTCAGTGTTATTAATTAGGACAATAGTTGGAAAATTTGTTTGAAAGTTGTTTTATAATAAAGATATAATTTGAGTAAAATGAATTCTGATATTGACGTTAAGAATACGTCTCACAAAGTCAATTTTTTTTTAATTATTAAAAAATCCTTTTAGTTAAAACTTAAAAATATTCACAAAAATTACTTAATGCAATGAAACAATAAAAATAAAATATAATGTGAAACTAAACTAAAATAAAATTTTTATTAATAAAAAATATTACTATTCAAATGTTTATTTACAATTCATATTATCAATTACAATTATTAAAATGATTATTTCGTTATAAATTAATTTTTCTCTGAAAATATAAATTATTAAATAAAAAAAAGCAAAGAAATGCCATTTTAATTTTGTTAAATATTCCTTATCATCTCGTTCAGTAGATTTGTTAGAAATTTTCTCAAGACAAACTCATTTTTAATGGGAAAAAATATTGATATAATCAAAGTGATCAAATTTTTTGAAGCCCTAATTTAATTTTTTGAGATTTATTTTTCAAGTAACTCTGAAAATAATTTTGACAGTGATATTTTTCTTTCCCCTTAAAATGTCATTTGATGAATTTAAATATAAGTTGAGAATCTAAAAAAGAAAAGAAAAGAAACAAGTTTAATTATTTTTCCAGGAAATTTATATTTTATTCAATTAACTTTATTTGTGTAATTTATTATTATTTTTCTGGAAATTTATAATTATTAATTTTTTCGCAGAAGTCTGTGTTTTGTTTGAGAAAAAATCATAAACTATTTGATAAAAACTAACAATTCTTACACAAATAATTTCATTATATATATATATATATATATATA
>MQRK01223732.1:17585-39279 GCA_001938485.1 Girardia tigrina | reverse complement strand
ATATAGTTCCAGAAACTTACAGTGGAAAATAACAATTTTCTAATAATGATTTATTTAATCTCAAAATTCAATTTATATTCACCCTAGTTGAAAAATTAATTTTAACAGAAAAGCCATTACTATAATTTTTTAATAAATATAAATATACATAAGTAATTAAAACTCTTAATATTAGTGCTGTATATCAAATGAATATTCAAAGAAAAGCTTCTTGAAAAATATTCAACAAGGTCTTGAAAGTTGCTTTGACTCTTTAAGAGGATATTTGCAACAAAAACGAAATTTATTCCATCGATTGTGGTTCGTGTCAGACGCAACGATTCTGTCAATACTGAATTGCTCCAGCGACCTCTCGAATCTCAGAGTCCATTTACCGTAACATATCTTATTTAAATTTTGGTTATATTATGAATATATCTTTTTTAAATATTATTTTGAAATTCTTAAACAATGTTATGTTTAATATTAGAATAAATCATTTGAAATATCAAATCATAAAATACGTAATAATGGGTCGTTCATAAACTATGTAACACGATTGTTCCGGTTTTCAAACATCCCAGTCGTCATAACTCATCACAAAATTTTATACCCCTTTGAAACTGGGTCACAAATTTTCTGAGGTCCCTCTATCTTACTAAATAAAAAAATTAAACTAAAATATTTCAACTTAATTCAAGTAAACAAAAATTAATATTATTTCATTTATAATAAAGGAAAAAAATATACTGTGACATTAAATACAGTAAATAATATAAATATTATTGGTCTTTTAATTTTCATTTAATTAATTTATTAATTTTATTGTTAGCGCATCAGAAGAGATTAGTTAACTTTTTATGATTCTTTGGATGTAATATCTCAATTCATTATGCCTCCAGTCATTATCGTTGCAAATCTTCACATTGAACTGAATCCATTATGTAGTTTATGAACTACCCCTAATATAAATTTAATTTCTGTCTTTAATTATTAATTGAAATAATTAAATCTGGATTTCATGCTAAACACTCTAGTGCCGATACTGACAATTATCCAGAGTCTTTAAAAATAATATATTGAAATACAGATTTAAAATCTCATAGTATGAATTTAAAAGTTACTGGGGAAGTGTTACTTATGAGGCATTAATAATAACATATTAATAAAAAAGCAATGAAAACTATTTTAAGGTGGTGAGAAGCTAGAGGATATTACATTACAAAATTATTATTCCGAGGATTTTTACCTATAAAATGTCGTATGTAATCAATTAAACTTCTCTTTTAATGTATACATTAATGATTGTCCCTTAAATAAAATGACAAATGTCTAATCTTAGACTAAAGCAGCAAGCTATTCGGACACAGTTCAAGATGATTTTAAATGATGTTCCGATTGTATTTATTAAAATTGAATTATGAGAAGGTGTCTTATCAAACATGAATATTAAATTTATTGATGGTTGTGGTTTGCGTATTCGGTCTCCGTCGGTTGGATTAATTGTGTCGACTCGATCGTTTTTTAACGAAGGTATCGAGGATGATTTGGTCTTTTAACATCTCGAGAGCGCTCGGATCGATTTCCCCGCAAATAAAAAGTCGATTTTCAATAATAAAAAAAATAATTGGTTTCTTTTAAAAAAATATATTTTTTAATGAAAACCACTGACTACAGATTTTATAAAAAGATAAAAAGAAAAAACTAATTATAGAAATTAAAACAAAAACAATTATTAATAAAATTGAATAATACAATAAAAATTTAATAATAAAAAAATACAATAATAAATAAAAATCAATAAAATTAGCGCGACACAACAATGGTAATTAAGCTTGAACCGGGTATGGACAAGGACTTTTTGTTACCATTTTTATTAACAGCTGATACATATGTGATATTTCAAAGTTGTATGTATGACAGAAGGATATTGTTTGACAAAATGATATCGAGACTTAAAGATGCCTTAGCAACCGATCCGTATGAGGCTTTCAATGAGCTTCTGTCAATGGTGATTTAGCATTTCTTATCTCGTGATTCTTATCTGCATTGATTCAGGATGTTCGATATCTCTACTGAAGTAAAGTACATCAAGATATGATTTCATGATGGAAGCTCTTTCTGCGTCGATACTTATAGCCAAAGTAGCCTTTATATCGGTGGCTGTTTATAATCTCTTTATTTTCGCCTGGGAATGTAAAGTTAGAAAGTTACCATCCGGACTAGTTGCATGCTTAGCCTTTAATGTTATCGAAACGCTGGGGGTAGTGTTTCGAACGGTGTCTGTTTATTGCGATGTGAAAAGTCACTGTGTCTTCTGGAGTTGAACTCTGGCTCGATCCACCATCAAGTCAACCAAAAAGATGTTTTAAAAGTCCGATCTAATTGAATAATTTTGAAAAGCGATGATATATCTGTAGACCCCTCAAAGGAATGTTATTTCGAGGTTTGAAAGCTAGAAGCTATGTCAAGTAATCTGTTAGATTTGTGTTTCGATGTATGCATTAATTCATGTTATTTAAATAAAGTGATATAAATGTCTAAATTTGAAATAAAATCAACAAATATTTTGCATAATATTATAATGCTAATTACTAATAATTAATATTTTTTTAAGATTTGTTTATACATACATACATATATTTTGTACATTCGACTACATTAGAAATTATTAAAAACTTATTTTGGCAATATAAATTAGTTTTTATTAGAATTTAGAATTTTTATTTTCTTTTTTTCTGATATTCGAATGTGACGAAATATATTTTGTTTTCATTTTTTTAAATTTTACTGAATAAATTTGGTTGATGTGTTTGTGTGGAAATCTAAAAATACAACCTTTTAATAATTTTTAAAAACCATTTGATCAATACTCTCGATAATATTTTGATACATTAATTTTTGTGATACTTGAATATTAACTAATGTTTTATAATAACGAACAATAAATGTTTTATTCATTATCTTTTAGATCAATTTTTACAGCCGTTAGTGATATTAAAATAGATACTTCATCAAAAGGAGAACAAGTATGTGAAATTGATTATTATTATTATTATTATTATTATCATTATTATTATTAGATTTTTGTACTTTGTATATTTAAATAATTTTTATATTAGGAAATTTGTTTTATATTTTGAGAATAATGTTTTATTTTTTTTGGAAACAATATTAAAGAGAAATTATAAAATTTTTATTTAAAAAAAAAATATTATAAGTAATTTATTTAAATTAATTCCAGAATCTAATCGAGAAGGTCTTTAGTTTAACAAGGGAAGAAATAGTTTTGCTTAACAAGGTAAGAATCATTTAAATTTTAATTAACCTCAAAATGAAAAATCGCAGGTTTCTACCAAAGATGAAATCATAAATTGTCTGAACACTCTAGCAAACGAAATCGAGCAGTCAATATCTTCTCTTTCAAACGAAGCAATAAAATATATTTCCATGGGGGAAAATCTTGAAGAATTAACAAAAAAGGTAAAATTTTATTTTGTAAATAAAAAATAAATAGTAATTACTGTTATATTAAAATTATTAGGTTGGGGAATAAGTTCGTAGCGTTTCTACCGAAGACTATTACAAAAAACAATAATTATATCAATAAGTTAATCAATTATATATTCGCTGTTGCTTTTTACGACCTATTCTCACCTCTCGACACATTTGTTCATGCTGGTCTGCCAAAAATCGCCTGGTCTGGTGTCAAAGAATTTATTGAGCCACTTTTTAAGGACCACTTTGTTATCGAAGGTAACGCCCTTTACATGGTTTGACAGGGAGTGGAAAAGATGATAATCGGTTGATGCAAGGTCCGGAGAATACGACGGATACTGAAGGACCTCCTATTCAAACTCTTGGAGTATAAATTTACCGTGTCGATCAGGTCTTTTTAGTTGAATTATCTCATTCACGTGGTATGGCTTAGCCATGTAGAGCTCCTTGTTGACCGCGGTATTCTTTTCGAGCATATTTCAGTGCACCTTGTTCGCCCAGTTCCACCAAACACATATCATGATCTTCTTTGGATGAGTGTCCGGCTTGACTTTTGGTTTTAGTGTATCTCCTGGAGCCACCCATTCCTTTCTTGGCTTCATATTGATGTATAGGCACTATTTATCATCTACTGTGACGATTCGGTACAAAAAGTGCTGTTTAGGACCTCATGTTGCTCATTGGCGGGCGAAATGCTGAGATGCAATTTGAAGTGACTTTTTGCTTTTTCGTTTTTTTCGTTGGACACCCAGGCTCAAAATTGTTCGATAAATCCCATTGGATGAAGGTGATTGAGAATCGTTTTATGATCGCAATTCATTTTTCCCGACAATTCACGACTGGTTTGGCTCTGTTCTCCTTCAAAAGTGATTTGAGACGTTCTTCATCGAATTCAGAAAGTCTTCCGCTGCGGGACATGTCATCGACGTCAAAGTTGCCATTCTTGAACTTTGCAAAGCATTTCTGTGATGTAGACTCGCATATGACATCTTATCTATACACGTCGCAAATGTCCCGGGCTGATTCGGCACCTTTTTGATTTCTAAGAAAAGCAAAGAAGAGCAGGTGTCGAAAATTTTGATTTTTGCCTCCCGGGTATTCCATTTCTAAGCCTCAAAACTAATAAGAAAATTAGATAACTTGAAAATATAATTAAAATAGATTTGTAGAGTAGAAAGAGTTCTATCGAATGAATACTTAGCCTTTGCAAAACATCAAACAATATATAAACTGAAAATGAATCCACCTATACAATATTTGCCTAATTATAACGAAATTCGTTAAAAATAACTCCCATAATTAATAAGACCACTTGGTTTAGCAATAGGTATATCCAATATAACGTTAATTAATTAACTTAAAAATGAATAAACAGTTTTTATTAATTTTCCGTTTAAATGAATTTAGTTTAGACTGAACCTGATAGCGGTTAATCTTATATATGAAGCTCTAAAAGACTTTAAAATACATATAATATATCTATTGCTCTTCTTCAATTAGTCATTTACTCTAGATATATAATTTGTAGAAGTAGATATGTAATTAATATTATAATTTCTGTACTAACTGGACACATTGCACCAAAAAATAAAGATTTGAAAATGTATTTTATGTTTCATTGATGTTATATATATGCTACAGTTTCCTTCTCAAATATGTTATTCGGCTCTTCATCTTTTTTGGACAAATGAAATAAATGCATCCATGTTGGAAATTAAGTCAGACAAGAAAGCCCTGTTACATTTATGTAAAAAGTTTAATACTCAAGTTTCTCGGATTCCAGTTGCTCTCAATCGTAATATCTGGAAATCAACAGATGAACCGATCACTCAAACTCAAAGACAAAGACTTAAATCCCTGACTCTGGTTAGTTGTAAAATTATTTCCTGTTATTTTCGATATAAGACTTAACAGTATATCAACTTAAAATGAAATCTAAAAGCATTTAAATTTCATTATACTCATTTTTTGATGAAATATTTTTTTATATTGTTTTCGGCATTCTCCAGTTTACCCTAGAAACTTTCAGGTGGTAGCAGAGTCATGGTGGGGATGGGCTCAATTTGTACGAAAGCAAGTCATTTTGGAACTGTACATTTATGTTATATTTTATATTACTTTATTTTATAACTTATGATTGCTTTAAGTAAGCTGTTTATTGTAAGTTGTATTTGCCAAAATGAATATCGCCCATATGGCAGATCCAAAAGGTTGACTATCTCAATATACGAATTAAAAATAATTCATGTTTAACTAATATTTGTTTAATTAATATTAAAAATATTGTTTTCCTTTTTTTTATAAAAAAATTTTAAATATATTTTAGATTTTTAAAAGAAAACCGAAAATTTAAAAAAAACTGCCAATTTTTGACTTACAAAATTGATCATATTTTCCTGGGCTATTAAATATCTTCGAGAAACGATTAAAAAATTATTACTTGAAATTAAGTCTGGCTCTAGTCAATCAATGGAGAAAGGAAATCTTTTCGACATTCTTTGCCCACCCAATTTTTTTCTGTCTCTGTCCTTGTAATATAAAATTTTTTTTTAATGATTTACAGTACTTCGGATAATTTACTTTAAATGACATTTGCGTTAATTTACTATCCATAGCAATATTTAACCGGTTAATTACGATCTATTATGAATTTATTTTTTTTTAATTTTCTTTTATATACTTGATTATTAAAAACTGTTAGACAGGCTCTATAGTATATTGGGATAAAAGAATTAAAGCCGTTTCTTTTATTTATAGCGTGACAGAGTACAATCCATGAAAATTATGCTTGCATTGTGTATTTCAGATTGTATTTCAAATTTCGATGCTTTTAGCATACCTCAAATGCAGTCCGATTAGGAAAAAATGGCACTTTTAGTTTTCTATGCAGAGAGACTCAAATTAGAGGGTAGGTGCAAAGAAAATAAAAAAATTTTGCAATCAAATAAGAACCACCCTAATTATATATATATATATATATATATAAGATTCTAAATACAGGGTGATCATAAAGTAACTACGGTTTTTAAACTGCAATAACTTTTGAATTATATTGTATTTCTTTTTAATTATAAAGGCATCTTGAAGCTTATTCTTTAAAATTTAATTAAAAGTACATTTTGTTTAAATGTATTAATTATTGTTATTGTTTTAAGCGTAAGATCCAAAATGGATGTAAATCAACGTGTAAAAATTGTTATTTTATTTGCGAAGCATGAGTCAGTAAGAAGAGAACTTCAACGACTTAAATGGGAAAATATTCCAACCGAAAAAGTATTAGAAGCATCTTCAAAAATTTTGAAGAAACAGGAAGCGTTCTAAATGCCCCAAAACCTGGAAGACCACCAATTGATGATGAAAAGAAAAATGAGATAGCAGAATATTTTAAGCAAGAANCCCAGTCTTCTATCAGGAAATCGTTGTCAACTCTGAATTGCTCTTATGGAACTGTTCAAAAAGTATTACGAAACGACTTAAAAAAGTTCCCCCTACAAAATTCAAGCCACGCAACTTTTGTATGAAGAAGATTGCGCTCTTAGACGTGTTATGTGTGAAACGTTAATTCAATCGATAGATGCAGATAAAAATTTTCTTAGTAACCTGATATTCTCTGATGAGTCAACTTTCCATCTTAACGGCATTGTAAACAGACATAAATGTCGCATTTGGGGTACTGAAACACCAACCGAAACATATCAGAGGTCACAGGCTAGTGAAAAAGTTAATGTTTGGATGGGTTGTCTTCAACTCGTGTTTCTGGGCCCTTTTTTGTTGAAAGAAACATAACAGCGGTGCTTTACCTGGATATGTTAAAAAGTTGCTTTATTCCATCGTTATCATGAACATCCAAATGGAAAACTGTGTTCCAGCAAGATGGAGCACCTGCCCATTATTCACTGATTGTGTTACAATTTCTGGATGAAGCGTTTCCACAACGTTGGCTGGGACGATGTGGTCCATATATATGACCAGCCATGTCACCTGATTTGACATCACTCGATTTTTTATGTGGGGGTATTTGAAGAATGAAGTGTATAAGAGAAAACCAGAAGCAATTCAACAACTTAAAGATTTTATTTGTCAATAAGCGGTAAAAATAGATGGTGAAATGTACCAAAATGCCATTAAGTTTTTTCATGCACGCCTTAAACATCGTATTGATGTCGAGGGTTATTCTGTTGAATATTATTAAATTTTCATAAATGCTTTTTTGTTATTTAAAACCATTTTTTCATAATACTTTGCCAAAAAATGTTATTGCAGTTTAAAACCCGGTAGTTACTTTATGATCACCCTGTAGAATAACTATTTTTAAATTCAAGTCAATCTTGAGCAAAACAACCTTTCAAATAGTTTAGCATAAATTTTTGTCTTTTGAAATCATTTGGAAAATATTTCTCAAACACCTCTCCCAATTTTTTAAATATTGAGCAATAACTTTTCTGGAAAAAGTAGCTAGTTTTTAAAGTTTATATTACGAATAAAGTCAATAAGCCTTCGTTTATAATGATTTAGGTTTATTTGAAACTTAAGTTGTACTAATACAGGAAATTATGTCTAGTTTTTTTTATATTATTATTAAATATTTTTTATAATAACAGGGTGCTCTGTATCTACGAGATTCAGTGGTAAATTTATCTGGGAAAAAAATCAAAGATTCCGATGATTTCGAGTTTAGTAAACTTTTGAAAATGAAAACTATGGAATACGGTTTGTTCATAATTCTATTATTGTGGTTAATAACTTAATATAAATAATAACATTTTTTTGAGATTAAAAAAAATTAAAAGACTAATTTTATGATTTTGCAGCTTTTTATTGATTATATAATTGCAAAAAATTGAATTGGAAGGAATTTTGATGAGTAATTATTGTTTTGATTCCGATATTTTATTTTTCTTTTACAACATCTACAGCAAATATGTCATATTTATATAACTGAAGGAGAATCTTTATTTTTATGGTACATTCGTTTGCTAATATGAGTAATGATTAAGCTTTTTTGTTTAATTTATTTGTGTTTTAAATACTATCATCAACGAAAGTTATTTATATGTTCACTATTCCATCGTACTAATGTTTGAAGCATCGAACAGAAGAGAGCAATCTCATCTTGCAACTGTGATGAATGACGAGTGAAGTTCGCTACAACATAAACTGATGTATCAGATTGCATGATCGAACATTTCAAACCTGATTATTTTTTTAAACATTTATTTATGCAATGATTCTTTCTTAGTTAATATTTCCTTTAAGTAAATACTCATAACAACAGTGATTCTAAAAGACATTGTTTTGAACTCATTAACTGCATGTATTGTATAATGTATATAATTGATATGAAAGTAAAAAATAACTAATTAGTAATTGTTGCGGTCTCGGGACGCAACAGTAATATTTATTTTTTAGAGTAATATATCTTGAGGTGAAGAATAGTATACATTAACCTAAATGGTATACATAAACAAAAAGATCATTAAAATGTCATATTCTGAAGGGTTTAGAGCATTTAAGAAAAGTATAGGTAATATCAATGTAATTTCGAGGACATTCAAAGTTCAAAGACTGCTCTCAATTAAAACAAAAAATGATTTGTTGATCTCATGCCAATCTGATGTATAAATTTAATTGTTACTGGTGTAAAAACGCGTACATTGGAGAGTACGTAGGGTAATGGGTGATAGACCTGAAAGCCAAAACATCCTTCGAATTTCCATTTGCTGGTTGCTTAAAGTCCCCTGGATCAGCCAAGGACATCAAAACCATGGAAAATCCGAGAAAAATTGGTCGTTTTTTACAAGAGGTCCAAAGAATGCTCGTAAGCCAAGAAGTGATAACCCTGTTGGTTGCTATGTTCCTTTTGTAAATGGGGACCCTCTAAAGAGCGAATGACTTAGTGCCATGGGAAGAAATATGAGGCCCACATTTGAGAGACAAATGGTCATCTCAAAACTGGGCTTAATGAGTATTCACATTTCAGTCGACCTAGTACGGTTCTTGATCATTAGATAAATTGTAAGAATAGAATCTCTTCTGTTTCAAATGATGTGTTTTTTGTTCTACAGAATGATTTTGATTCATATTAGAATTGCTAGTTCTGGATTTATATTAATTTTGGATAAATATTCAAAATTGGAAAAGTAACGCCATCTGAATTCTGAAAATCTTTAACTATAATAAATAAAAAAAAATTGTCATTGCTTTTTCATAAAATCTCGAGAAAAATAAATTATATAATCTAGCATTTTATATTTTAACTTTTTAAATTATTTTAACATTTTAAAAACAAAACATTTCAATTAACATTCAAATATTTTACAAATTTGATGATGATGAATGAAACATCGAAATATATTTAAAAATTATTGAAATACTTCTTACGAAATTTGTGTCAACTCATTTAAAAAACAAACAATAAAAAACAATAAAAAAATCGTGAAAAAAATAAATAAAAGTTCATATTTCTAGTAAATGTGAAGTTTCTTATTTACAGTGGACACTTTGTATTTTGAATTGTTATTTTTATTTTGCACTGAGATTCCTTTAATCCGATATTATTTATTGTTTGTTTTCTAAGTGAGGTGACATAAATTCCTTAAAAAAGAATTTTTATTATTCCAAAATGTTTAAAACAACAATTTTAAATTGATAATTTTGACGGATTTTGTTACAGATTATATTAAATAAAGAAATATTTGAATACAACATTGTCTTACTATTTTAGGTAATGATGGTGAGAAACGATTTCAATTGTCTGCCTTAGGCAATACGTATGAATTGGGATATGAATTTCAAGGCAGCTTACCTACAATAGCCTGGACACCAAATACGGAAAAATATTTACTGGCGCTTTTATTCAATTTGGACCATCAAAAAATATCGTGTATTGTTGGAGTGTCTCAGTCTGGAAAATCCATGTTAATTACAGAATTGGCTCGAATTACAAATAGATATCATGTCACTAAGCATTGCCAGTCTAATTTGTCTGTCGAGTCTCTAACTAATTTTATGTGTGGATTGATAAGCAATGGATGTTGGGGAGTTTTGGACAACATCGAGTATATGGATCACGCACAGCTATCAGTAACAATGGTTATGATCGGTGAAATAAAAGATGCTCTGAAACAAAAGAAGGATTTTTTAGCTCTATTGGAAAAGAAAGAAGTGAGCTAATATAATTTTTGTTTTTCTTTAATATGTACAGAAAAACCTGTACTTCTGACCACCTGAATAAAGCGACGACCTGTCTTTTCAGACCACAAATTTTAGGACCCGAAGTTTCTCCATTGAATTTTACCTAGCCATTTTGATTACATGTATAATGCGTATTCAGACCACCCTTTTGCGGTAAAATAATTATAAATTACCTGTTTATTAAGACCACTTATTGTTGTTAGCTAATAAAAAAATTTGGAACCTAAAGAAAACCTTTTTCCATTACTCAAAATAAATTCATCATACGAATAATTGTTAAAGATTTTATATTTTATTAATAAACAAAGTAATTTTATTGTTACAAAATGTTAACAATTTACGTATATATCATCATAGACATATGTGTACATGAGGTTTTGAGGTTAAGTTGTGTTGCGATACTGAGAATGTTTTCAAAATGTGTGGGACCTGTGGTCGTTGTAATATAAAGAGGGTGAATATAATAAACCAGGGCTGTTATCTCTCTTCCAACAAAAATTCAAAAAGCATTTAATCATTTTTTATTATTTTTTTTCGGCCACATTTTTTACAAATGATCAAAAGAAGAGAATTAACTCTACAAGATAAAATAGACTTGATCAAGCAACATGATGAGGAGGAAAAGAGTCGAAGACAGCTTGCTTAGCAATTTAACTGCAGCAAAACATAAGAACAGTCAATCCTTGAGCGTACACGTTCTTTTATTGACATTTTTGAAAACGACTGCAGCTTAACTTGCAAACGTGTAACCCTACCTGGGCAGTATGATTCCGTAAATACAAAAACCTGGAAGTGGTTTCAGAACATGCCTGCATTAAACGTTCATGTATCCGGCCCAATAATACAAGAAAATGTCATACCATAAACTAGAAAACTTCAGTATAAGGATTTTAAAGCATCCAATTGCTGGCGTCAGCGCTTTAAAAATCGCCACAATGTCACGTGCAAGATATCAGGGATTAATTTGTGTTCTAATATTCTTCATATTCCAGAATTATCGGTTATGTATGTTGACGAATTCCTTAATGAGTTGGCTACATGTATTCACACAGATGAAGAAGAAATATAAATTATTGAGAATCAAAGATCCGTATCTAAAAGTAAGTCCGGGGAAGAGCCCCAGCTGATAAACTGTTTCTTGAAGGCTACGACTTTATTTTCTGAGTAAGTGTCCCGCTGGATTGCTTCACCTGCAAAAAGCAGAAGAAGAACTGCAATGTCATGCTCTGGAATTAAAAATGCATGGTAAAGATAGACCTTAAACTCTTTCGTGAAAGTAGCTTAACTTTGAAAAAAAATAAATATTGTTTCTTTCAATTTTATTCATTGAAAAAAAGCTTTACGCGGTTACTTTTCAAAGGTTTTAGTTTTAAAATGTGAACACCTTTATTTTACTCGTGTCTTAACAATCAAACAATATAAGCTATCTAATCCGACCACCTGTATCAATGGGTTAACCCGTTGACTACCGGAGACCCGTATATGGGTTTACGGTTTATAACTTTTGAATGAAGAGGAATTTTTTAATACGGTTTTTTCTAAATATTACTATTAACTTTTCGCGAAAGTTTGATGCTGTGGAAAGGCCGTTTATCATTCAAGCAATACATACCATCAAAAAGAAGTAGATTTGGTATAAAGTTATTTGAATTAGTCGAATGTTACTCGAAAGCAATATTATATTTCATTGTCTACAACGGTTCCAAAACTGACATTGATTATTTAGAGAATCTCGGCGTTAGCGGATCTATCGTCATGTCTTTGCTACAACCTTATCTGGACAAAGGACATGTTTTGTATTTTTATAACTGGTACTCTAGTCCAACTCTATTCAATTTATTGCATCAGAACAAAACTGGAGCATGTGGAACAGTGAGAAAAAATCGTAAAGGATTGCCAAAATTCACTGCAAAATCACGAAAAGGAGATGTTCAATGGTTTTAGTCTTCAGCTCTTCTAGCAATGAAATGGAAAGACAAACGAGATTTCTACATGTTATCGACTGTAAATAGTACAAATTTCTTGAACAATGGAAAAATTTATAGATCAGAAATTATGAAGCCCGTTCTAGTCATGGAATATTGGCAAAAAATGGGAGCTGTTGATGAAAGTGACATGCAGATATTATTGTCTGCTTCAATTAGGAAAACTTTGAAGTGGTATAAAAAGTTATTCATTCATGATGGATATGGCGATATTCAATTCGTATATAGCATACAGAATGAAGCACAAAGCTAAAGACTTACAGCTTGCTTAGTTCAAATTGCTTTTTGTTAGAGAAATACTTCAGAGATATGGTCCTTCAAAGAGAAATAGAGTTGGTAGACCTTCTTGTGCTCCTACACCTTTGAGAATAGTTGCTCGTCACTTTCCCGACAATGTTCCACGAGATCCAAAGAGTAGAGATCGAAGTAGAAGAAATTGTATTGTTTGTAGTGCGAAACAAATTCGACAACGAAGTTATTTCATGTGCCTTGACGGTAATGTGTCATTATGCGTACCAAATTGTTTCCGAATTTACCACACTAAGCTTCATTTTGATGTAGATGAGTGATAAAATCCAATTCTAATCAGTAAAATATAATAATACTGCAATATTCATTGAAAACTCATGTTTTTAGCTCAAAAATCTCATTTTTGTAACTTACTTAATAAATATTTCTAAGTCTTTTTTTAAAATTTTTTCATGCTGAATTACCTGTGTTACGTTTTAAACTTCAATAACATTGACATATCTCCAAAAAATTCGGTAGTCAACGGGTTAAGACCGGCTACACTGGAGCCAGATGGTTTTAATATGCAGGTTCTACTGTATTCAATTATTAAGGCTAAAAATATAAGTATTCTTACCTTTATCACTGTTAATCTTATCTTGGACTAAAATGGATTGGTATTTTCAAGCTTCTTAGCTTATTCATTTTGAAACAATAAAACAGTTTTTTCAATTTCAACACCAAAGAAAAATTTGTGAGAAAAGCAAAAAATAGAATATAAAGAATAAGTAATGGTTTTTATAACAAAAATAATAAA
Source organism: Girardia tigrina (assembly GCA_001938485.1). Classification (NCBI taxonomy): domain Eukaryota; kingdom Metazoa; phylum Platyhelminthes; order Tricladida; family Dugesiidae; genus Girardia; species Girardia tigrina. The sequence goes on along the minus strand of MQRK01223732.1, from coordinate 25,578 downwards.
TTACCCACAAGAGTTATCTTATTAATCATAAAAGAGTCCATAGAGTGTACAAACTTATATACTTCATGCTGAAGTGGTGTATAAATTGTGAACAATTATGGACTTGCGCATCAGGAAAATATTAATTGATCTAGTTAAAACTTCTTGCTACATACTATATTGAGATGCTACATTCTTGAATTTTAGGTGTACTAAGACTTGTCTTGACAGTATGTTGCAGAGTTTCATCCAGTTTTTTATTCCCATTTCTTTAAGAAGCAGTTTGTTGATTTTTGTGACTTTTTTCGGGATTATGAGTAGCAAGATAAAATTTCTCGTTTTTGAGTTCATACTCTTCTACCCCGATATAGAACATACAGTTAGCAAGGTTTTTACTAAACAGTGCTCTTGGTTTGGAAAACACTAATTTCATTTTTCTCTTCTTTTTTATGAAAGTGGATATAAGTGCAATAAATTCTTCAACTCTACACCTTGCTAAGATATCCTACGTTAATGATATTGCTTTTTAAGTTTGTCAAAAAATTTTCATTTTATCTTTATCAACGTTGCAATTTTGCAATATTATATATCCCACGTGGGTATGGGATAATAACTTATATTTATGGTTCAACAAATAGATTCACTCTCTGAAGCTTGAAACATTCACAGTGCTAAGATATCTCAAATCCTAAAGGAGGAACAGGTTTACGTGAGAGCGCGACTTTCTGTCAATTTTGCTTAATTAGAAATTCAGAACGAGTTACTTAGAGGCATGTTTTAGTGGTAGTTTCAAATGCATGCTCAAGAGAGTACATGTATATTTCTGAGATGGTTATATAGATATGTGGTTTTTTCTGTAAAATTTAATCTGAGTCATACATAATTTACATTGACATTTGTGTGTATTTAAAAACTTCCAAACCCCACTTGATGAAGCCAATGATATTGAACTATCTGCTTTTAATGAACAGAAAAGTACTCAAAAATGTTTTAATAAAACTAATTTTACATGTAAAACTAATAAATAAATAAAATATCATATAAGATTAAACTAAAAATACTCACTTTTTAGATACTCCTCAACCCGAAAACAAATCTCTTTGTCACTTCTTCCTTAAGTTCTCAGAATTTCGAGATTAAAATTCCTGGAAATATTCGTGAAGAATTTAGAATTATTTCAATTGTTCCACCCGATTTACTGCAAGTTTTGAAATGGTACTGCGTTCATTTCAACTACAGGGTTGCTAGAACATTAGCGTTGCGTCTTCAAACTGTGATCCAGCAATCTCGAGAACTCTTGTAAGATAACATTTTTTAATAAATAATTTACAAAACTTTTATATCAGAAGAATATTATTACATTATTATTATTATTTTTATTTGAGCAGAAAATGATAAAGTTAGATTGACCGAACATATAAAAACTAAAAATCATAGTAGAATTGGTGGAATGTAAAATATACTCCAAACGTTATATAGTCGTTTAGCGGCTTTATTACCCAAATTTTAATCAATTTGCAAATAAAAAAATATTTATTAAGGACAATGCGAATCAATTCAAAATTTCTGAAATATGTGTTCAAAGAACATGAATAGTTATTCAAAGATAACAAATTGTACAAGTGAAAATAAAACAACAATAAATATGATTAAACCAAACGTTAGGGGTTTTCTAAAATCTGTAGAAAAGACAAACAACAAATATCATAAATTCGAATGAAAATGAGAATATAATAAAGAAAACAAATCTCTAAACGACTGCCCAGAAGCAAATGTTAATTCCAAAGCCAAAAAAGAATTTTGAAGAACGGGAGAAATTTTTGAAAAGGATTTGGGGCAATTTCAACTTGTTTACTTAAAAACCTAAGAAAGCATCGAGAGAAACACATCTGACTTTTAGGATTGCTGATCTAACTGCAAGGGGGAGTTCAGATGTCCCTTTCGCGGCTGTATGAAATCCATGAATACAGCCAAAGGTATGCAGAACCATGGATATACAACCCATGAGTGATCGTTTCTCACAGGGAAGCCGAGCCGAATAGATCTCTGAGACCGAAACTATCCGACCCCATAGGAGGGCTATGGGGGGCTACTAGTGATTCTTTAGTTTGGGTGGACCCTCTAAAGAGCCTAGAGGCTCAATACCATTTGAAAGAGATGGGAGGCCCACTGATTAAGTACATATTGATAAGTGTCTAGTGATTAAGTGTTCGATCACCATTTTTAAATATTGTAAAATGGAAAACTTTAAATAAATCAAAACAGTAAAAGGAACTTATGTCACTTTCAATTGTAATGCCTAATTTAATTAGTTTTAGAAATATTTTATTTTGGAATTTATCAAATAGAGATGAACGTGGCCAACCAATAATTAATTTACGATCCGTAATTTCTGCTCTTAATAAAGCATCCTCTTGGAAAAAGTCAATGGTTTTAAAAGAAAAATCAGGTTCTTACGATGCTGCACAAACTACAGGTACTATTTTCATTTAAAGTATCATTTTTAATGTTATTTAGGAGCATCAACTTTAATAGAATTTTGGCCATCATTTATAGAACGGAAAATCAAATCTCCAACATCATGTTAGTTTCATTATATATAATATATTAATAAAAAAATATCACAGCTTTTATTAAACAAAAGTCAAACGAAACTCCAGTTTCTTTATCCCCAGCAGCCAAACATGAGCATAATCTTGTTGTGGAAGCGCTTATTGAAACTATTCTACCATCAGTAATTCCCGAAGTAAATAGGAAATATTTATTTTATAAAAGAAACATATTAAAACATAAATATTTCAAAAAAAGAGTATTTAATTAGTAGTTCATAAAGTTGTATTTTATTTATTTCTAAAATATCATAAAATTTATGAAGATTATTTTAGAATGTAATTGACATTACATATATCAAATGTGTTTCTACTGAACAAATAATTTGACTCATAATTCTCTGCGCCTGTCACACTCAAATTCTTTCAAAACCTTTTATGTTTTAATGCTTTTGTTGAATAAATTCTTTCAATATTCGTCTTTGCATATTCGTATCTAATTCTATTGTGTAAAGAGTCTAATTTTATTATTCTTTTTCCAGTTAATTTTATTATCTTAATTCCGTATAACGACAGATCTGGGATATGGTAATGCAGCTTCATTAAAAGGCTGTGAAAAAACCATTTCATTTGAGTCAAAGTGTTTCTATTTTCATATTTTGGGATAAGTATTTTTAAATTAACTTGATGTTATAAAAAAGTTATTTTTCAAAATTGAATAGTTAATTATTACACCATTTCACTTTTAAATTAAAAAAATGAACTTTTAAATTAAAAAAATCAATTTACTAATTTTTGTATCCACTTTTAAATTAAAAATATCAACAATTTAATTAACATTTATTTTAAAAAATGAAATTTACAAAAAAACATTTACTTTTATATGCACCTAATCACCCATAATGTCCGCCCTCTCAATGCATCGAACATAAAAAGTCGATGAATGCCTATAATATGGCTCAATAATTAATTCTCTTGTCTCGCTAATCGTAGTTTCTAAAATGTGTTCACGCCGTTGTGGAGCTGTTAGGTCGGGTTGCCGGACCAGCATGTCAGTTTTCTTTTTAATAATAATGAGAGGGCGGACATTATGGGTGATTAGGTGCATATAAAAGTAAATGTTTTTTGTAAATTTCATTTTTTAAAATAAATGTTAATTAAATTGTTGATATTTTTAATTTAAAAGTGGATANAAAAATTAGTAAATTGATTTTTTTAATTTAAAAGTTCATTTTTTTAATTAAAAATTGAAATGGTGTAATTAATGTATTAAAAATTATTTATGTAATTTAAATATAAATTTTGAAATTAAAAAAATTTAAGTGCTAATTAAAATTAAATGTAATTTTTGGATAATTTTGGTAGTTTTCGGCGAAGATATAAGTTGTATTACAAGTTTGATTGGAGTTCTTAAATTTTAACTTTATTTAATTACAGTCTACAAGCATCTGAACGCGAATTGATAAAGTTGGATCAGAGAAAGTATTTCGGAAAAGCAATGAATCATCTACTCCACAGTCAATATTTAAATAGCAAATTATTTAATAATTTATTAAATGAATTGAATATGAATGACGAAAATTTGAGTACTGATTTATTAGGGTACCTCAATTATTTGCACAAATCGAATAAGATTTGGAGCCTAATTTTATCAGTAAAATAAAAACAAGAATTTTTAATCTCTTCGAACAAACGTTTATTAATTACAAACGAATAATTTGGAATTTATGTGATTTAAATATAACATCGATATATGTCTACTTATGCATCTATATGAACGCATCATAATAAATAAATATTAATTTTCAAATAAATAGCGCTATTAAAATGTGGAATCTTTATTGAGTTTCATTCTTACAATGTTGTGGACCAGAGTTACTTTCATTCCAAATTTTCCATTTTTATTACAAAGGGCTGTCCATAAATGACATCTCGCGATTTTAGCAGATTTCCAACCCCCTCCCCTCGTCACATTTCGTCACAAAAAGCCTGACCCCATTAAATATGACGTCACAAAGCTATGATCCCCCTTACATTTTCCTTTTGTTACCGTAAAGTGCTAAAATAGCTAAAATTTGGGGGATTTAAGCACGTGCATCATTTAGTGTTGTCGTCGAGTCATTAAAATTTTTAAGAGTCACTTAACATATTTTATGAGTCGAATCTAGTCACTTTACATATTTTACGTTTCACGAGTCGAGACAATAATTTTTTTACGAGTACTAAGTCAAATAATAAAATATTTTATGAAGATAAGTATGACTGTATAGTTCATTATAATTATTCATTAATTAATAGCAATTTTTAAATTTTTACAGCCAGTTATTACATAAAATAATTTTAATGTGATTCATATCTGAAGTCATTAGAATATAAAATACTCATTATAATATCAATATTTTTAGTTATAATAATTAATAATTACTGTAATATATTTTATTTGTTAAATCTAAATCTCATTAAAAATCTTACAGATAAATCCAGAATAATGTATTCAATAGATTCTATGTTATTCTCGTAAAGAAACGTTAAAGATTAGATTTTTGTTTATTTAACTATCAAAAAATAAATGAATAATGTACCTCAAAAAATTTCCCAAAAACTAGTTTTTCTTTGTTGTATTAAAAGGAAATTGACAAAATTATTTTTCGTTTTCTAATTTAAAATAATTTGGAATTTTTTTCTAATTTCTAATTATTTTTCTAATTTAAAATAATAAATAAATTGTTAATTCTCAATTTCTTACGAATTATAGACTTTGAATAGAAATTTTAATTTCGGACAACCAGAATGTTTTGCCATTTTATGTTCTTTTACAAAGTATTAGTTTTATGAGCAGTATTAGTAGAATTAGACCATACTAAAATATTTTAAAGTTCCCTAGGATTTTAATGCGTCATCATAGATTTTCAAAATTCAGATTCAAATTCTTAGAGTGTTGCAGTTCTTTAAATCAATATTAAAATTATTCAAGAACTGCAACACTCTGATTGGCGATTCAACTAGATCGAGCTTCATCAGACAATATTTTTTAATGATTAAAAAGTTTTTTTCAATATTAAAAATCATTTTTTGAGTGCTGAGATTTTTTCATGAATCTGAATTTTGAACATCTATGATGACGCATTAAAATCCTAGGGAACTTTAAAATATTTTAGTATGGTCTAATTCTACTAATACTGCTCATAAAACTAATACTTTGTAAAAGAACATAAAATGGCAAAACATTCTGGTTGTCCGAAATTATAATTTCTATTCAAAGTCTATAATTCGTAAGAAATTGAGTAACTTACTCCTCGAGACATTAATAATATTCAATAATTTACTGGTTCTCTTGCTCTGAGATATGTCCTTTAATTAGGGGGATTAAAGCACATTCAGCATTTCGATATGACGTCACATTTCCCAAACCCCCTCCCCCCCTCCTGCGTGACCTCTTTTATGGACAGCCCTCTACTTGAATTATAAAAAAATTGTCAAGACATTGTGACTTTCCTTTTTGTATATTAAAATACCCTATGCAGTTCGGTAGTTAAAATATAAATTTTATTTAATAAGTAATAATTATTTTAGCAAAATAATTGTAATTTTAACACATTTTCTGACATTATTATTGAAATAGAATGAAAAGACTATGAAAGAAATTTTGAAAGACACATTTCAAAGCTATTCCGATTCCCATGCTAAAAATATAAAGGAAACCATTCCTCAAGAATTATTGAATGCCATTATAAGAGAAGTCAAATTAAAAAAAATCTCTCTTAGTAACAGCTTAATGGAGAAATATGTACAACTGTATAATGTTGTCAGGTTTCATGAGGTAATTATTTCTGTGTTTATTAAATATTATTGAAATTTATGTTATTAGTTCAGACATTTAACAAATTTATATACGGTAAAGTCCGGCATACAAGACCGCTTTTCAATATTAAAATTTAACTCCAATCCTAGTTTTTTGATTAAAATTTTAGAGGTAGTCCTATAGGCCAGACTTTAATGTAAATTAAATGAGCTGATACTGATGTAGACTTCTCAGATTATGAATTGAAATTCAATGAAAGACCAGTTCATAACAACAATGAATTATATTTATTTCAGATACTGGTTTCATTCTCTAAAAGCTTCATAATAAAATCAACTCCCAATTCATATTGCATAACAAAAGGTTTAGTCACTTTTATAAATCTCTTTTGGCAGGACTATGTAATTCATTTGCTTCACAGAACTATAAAGTTATGTTGAGTTTTTTATAAAACTTGAATCTTCTCACATATTTGTACTCTTTATCAAATGATTTCGAAAGCTCATCCTTTCTTTGCGAGTTACGTAGTAAAAGTCGTCTAAATGGGTCCATAAAAACATTTTATACTTACAATAGTACTTTCTTCAAGCGTGATTATGTATTCTGTACAATGTTTTAGTAATTAATTTAGGAATAAATCCATTGTTGCGTAAGTTAGACCTCTTGCAGATTAAATATTATAAAATGTTAAATAAGGTTCAGACATAAAGATTAGTAAAACTTCAGATTAGTAAAACCTAATTAAAGAAATGTTCAAATAATGCAGAAGAGGTTATCATACATTTACTGATCGTCAAACAAAGAAGATTAAAATAAGATATGTTATGAATTATTGAGAGTTGAATTGGTTTATCAGTTCACATACTCTTAATTCAGTATCATGAATTTCCAGAATGACAAAGTTATATTGTCATTCAATGTATGTTCTCCATTTGGAGACCATGTAATTGAAAATGGAAGTTGATTACGCTATAAAAAGTTTAGCCAACATATAAGTATTGCAGAACTTGATGCAATTATGAAAGGAATTAATTTTGCATTACAATAGAATTTGAAGTAGGTGTTTGTATACATATTCAGCTATAGTTAATAGTTGGCTCATGACTATAAAGTCAAGGAAAAGTTGAGTAAAATTATCTGGTATGTATGATATGTTAGACAATCATTTAAAATATTTTAAAATAGTCTAAAATAGTTTGAAAGTCTGATCGGACTCTATCAAAAGTAAACAAGAAGAATTTTAAAAAGAGCACCAAGAATGAGGACAGATAGGAAATTTCGGATTGTTCTGCAAGAAAGAAACCAAAACCTTAATAATACAAAATAAGTCTTGGGCAACATCCTTTGTGGTGGAGAAAAGTTGTTAGGTAGCAGAAGGAATAAAAAGGCAAAATGCTTATAGATATATAAATGCATATGAGTGAATGGAAATAAATTATCATAACTATAACTTATTTAACATTTTATAATTTGGACAATTAATTTTCATGATAAAAATGTTTATTTACAAATTGTGTTAAATCATTTTCGGTGACAATAAACGATTTTGTTTGAAGAAAATCGATTGAGAAAAAAGCCTTCAAAAAAGGTTTCTAAATTCCATGGATATATATATATATATATATATATATATATATATATATATATACATATATAGAAAGTA
>MQRK01223731.1:0-12097 GCA_001938485.1 Girardia tigrina | reverse complement strand
TAAAATTTTTGAGAGGAGTCAACTGACTCATGCCTGTTGACAGGAGCAGTGTTGCTTTTCAGTAACGAGGTCAGAAATTCAAAAAGTCACGGACTTATTGACCCACCCTCGTATATGATATATGAGATCGTCAAGTATGAAATTTATAGAACTAAGGTCAAACTTTATTTATAATTTACCAATAAAAATATTCATCTCATTCATAAAAGTATTCATGCATATTGTTAGGAATTAAAAATGCTACGAAAATTTTTGAAAGAAGGTTATATTAAATATGTACAAATTAAAATTTTTCTATAATTAAATATGTAACGTTTGAAAAAATAAAATTACTAAAATTATGAAGATAAACTAAATTGCTAATAATAAATTTTTTGAGAGTTTTTAATATAATATAAAAAAGTAAAATGTATAATTTTTATGTGGAACGATTTTCAAAAAATTAATAAAATTAAATGAAACGATTAAATATTTTAAAATGTTATCGTAATTTAAAATTGATTTATAAAAGTAATGGAAAAATCAAATATGAATATTTATAAGTATTTTTATTTATATCGGTTTAAGATTAATAAAACAAATTTTTTCAAAAAAAATAAAAAGTTTGTTTAAATATTAGATTTAAACATTTTTTTGTGTGGTATAATAAAAGTTTTGATGTCAGAAATATCTCATAGTAATAATTCCGACGATGTCCCTAGAACCTCTAATATGGCGGCTTTTGCCACAAACTCTGGCCAATTAATCTCCAGATTGATTCCGGAGCATTTTAAACGCGATGACGATGTCGAAGTATTTATTACGAGTTGTAATAGATACTTAGGCTGTCCCAAAAGTCCTCAGGTGGCTTTTAAAAACACACTAATATTTTACCAAATTTAACCAAATTTGGACTGAATATTATTCAGACTGTCATAAATACTGTGTTAAAATTTTAAAGCATAAAATTTGAAACTTACCAAAAAAATAATATTATTAACTAACAAAAAAAATTAGATGCAGCGAATTTAAAAATTTATTTAAAAAAAATATTTGAAAAATTTTATAAGCATCAACATATTCACCATTGTTGTCAATAACCAACTGACAATAGTTAAAAAGTTTATCTAATTGATTTTTTAATGTTTCTGTTGATAAAGAACTAAAAAAAGAATTTACAAGCTTCTTCAATTTCTTCATGTGATTTGAAAACATGATTTTTAAAACTTTTCTTCATTTTTGAAAACAAGAATCTGTCACACAGATTAAAATCTGGACTATAGGACGATTGATAATTTTTTTTCAATTTTTCATCTTTCAAAAAAAGAGTTGTTTCTTTGCTAGTATGAGGTCTTGCATTATCATGTCACCACTTACGTTCCTTTAGCTTGATGCTGTTAAATCTAAGTTTCCGCCATTTTTCACCGGTGTCATGAACAAAGTTCACATACGCCTCGGAATCAATCTTGGTACCACATGGCAGTGCTTTTACATTAAAACATTTGTTGCAGGTAAAGGTTACGAAAACAAGAGATTTTTTATCAGTCATTGGCGATGGCTTTACCACTTTTAGTGGAACCGCATTAGAAGAAATTCAAACTTTGTGATATTCTTTCTTTCCTCAATCATGGAAAAAGACCCATGTCTCATCCTCGATCGCTATGTTGGAATATGCAAATCAATATGAAAATCAATTAGATAAACTTTTTAACTATTGTCAGTTGGTTATTGACAACAATGGTGAATATGTTGATGCTTATAAAATTTTTCAAATATTTTTTTTAAATAAATTTTTAAATTCGCTGCATCTAATTTTTTTTGTTAGTTAATAATATTATTTTTTTGGTAAGTTTTAAATTTTATGCTTTAAAATTTTAACACAGTATTTATGACAGTCTGAATAATATTCAGTCCAAATTTGGTTAAATTTGGTAAAATATTAGTGTGTTTTTAAAGGCCACCTGAGGACTTTTGGGACAGCCTAAGTATTTTAAAGCAGCAGGAGTACCCGATAATTTAAAAGAGACATTGGTGGTGACTTTGCTTTCGCGGGAGTTAATCCCGATATACGAAACACGAGATCTTCAGCAAGAAGTTTTGAGAACAGGTTATGAGAAGCGTTTCAAATAAAAGANCCCAAATGGATGTTCTAAGAGAAACCTTAGAATTTCAAAGAACAACGGAGACGACAGCAGAATTTTTCGCTAAAGCAAGGAAGATGGCTGAAGTGATAGTATCATTCCAATGGGCAGTCGATGAAGTGGAAAAATGCCGGTTATTAAATTTTAATAACGATAACGAAACAAAGAAAGAAATAAAAATGAGGGATATCCAAGAAAAAGAAGAGATAAAGAAAATTATTAAAAAGATGGATGAAGTCAAGTCAGAAATAAAGCAGGTCAATGCTATAAGACTATTTTACGCCAGTGCTGTACAGCGTAACAAGCTAGTAAACAGTAGAGTTCCGATGAGAAATGGACCGAATAGAGAACAGAAAACCTACTGGAATTGTAATGAAGTAGACCACAGGAGAGCCCAATGCCAGAAGAAGCGCGAAGTGGCATGTTTCGGATGCGGTCAAAAAGGCCACATCAGGCGCGAATGTCATCTACAATGCAAAATATATCAAAGACCAGGCAATAGAGTGAAGGAATGTTATACAAAAATTCGAGATAACGTCTCCAGGTATAACAATCATGAAAAATCGTATGGAAGAACATGGGGACAAAGACAGTTTCCACGAAATGACAGGCAACTAAGAACGGACGGAAGATCAAATGAGTATTCAAATGACTACAACCGAGGCATAGCGAGAGGACGAGAACTGGNTGCACTGGAAAAAGAAGACAAAGATTGCTTGGAAAAAAACGAAGAGAGCCAAGTCGACGAGGAACCGATTTTGGCGATGGAGTAAGTTTTGTGAATCTTAAACCGAACCGTATAAGTAGTATATTTGATTATTATAGTAAAAGTATGTATAAAAGTATTAATGATATAAAAAATAATAAAAATATAAAAATAAATAATAAACTAATAAAATATTTAAATAATGACATTTTGAAAGAAAAGAAACAAGAAGCAGTAAATAGAGAGGTAGACACAGAGGATGAAAATGAAAAAGACGAAAAAGGACCGACGAAGAGTAAATTTAGAGAGGAAAGTATTTACGAAAACCTCCAACTAACGGAGAAAACAGTACGATGGATGAAGAGTTCATCAATAGAGACTCAAACAGGTCATGCAAAGATGATTATGGCGTTGGAAGATAAACAGTGGAAAATTTCGTATGACAGACTTCAGGGACGTTCCAGCATAACAGTAATTATAGAAGAAGAAATCGAATGTTTGCTTGATACAGGAGCTGCTATGAATGTGATAACAGCAGAATTAGCAAGACATTTCAAGACAGCAACGATAAACAGCACTAATCAAAGATTGACAGCAACAAACGGCGCACAGATGAATGTCATGGGAGATTTAGAAGTTATATGTATGGTAGGACAGACTAAAAGAAATATAAATTTTGTAGTGGTAGAACAACTAAGACCTTAAATGATAAGAGGTGTATCTTTACAACAGTGTTTCGGTATAGTACTTCATTGATTAACGGCAATAGAAAGAAAAAAGGACGAGTTTCATAGAATGTACTTCATAATGTACTTTTTTTAGTTTATAATGTACTTTTTACTTACCATAATATATTGTAAAAGATAATACCCAATATGAATGATATGGTAATATCTTTAGTAATGAAATGTAGATTTGATAATAATAATTATTATAATTACAGTAAAATGATAATGAATAAATAAATTGTAAAAATACTTTTATTAGTTTGAAATGGTGTGGATACACTTCCAAAGTTATCAACTAATAAAATTCTTCTTGACAAAATCCAAGCATTTTGATCAAATGCCTGGTTAGGACTTTTACCATCAGTAGAAACTACATTATTAATTTTTAAAGGAATAGAATAAATCTGAGCTACGCCGCTTGAATCCTTGTAACTTATATCTATTACAATAAATTATGAATAAGTTTTATAACACTCAAACATCATACATGGATCATAAAATAAAGGAAGATAACGGGATTGATTAAATAACTGACCCACTGAAATTGAACACTAAAGATAGACGATATATAAGTTAGAAAAATAAAAATAAACTATTCAACCGTCTCTATGAAGTGTGTACCAAAACGGTACGTTTCGCCTCTCTTTAAGGCGGAATTAGAACATAGTTGTAAGTTTCCATCCTGAGTAGCATTACGAAATCCAAGAAATTGACCGGAAATGTCATAAGTGGCAAGAATTATTTGCAAAAATTCTCCTCTTTTATATTGATAGTCATAGGAAAGTGTAGTAAATAAAGTGGGAATAATGTATAAAAGTGCTGGAAAATCTGTAGTTCTGAAAGAAAAACAAAACAAATTATTTTTATGTTTTGAGACATTTATTAATTTTCATAATTAAAATAAATTTATTTTTGACTCAATTTTCGATTTGATGAATTTATTGGATGTACAGAAAAAAATCTGAGAAATTTGAAAATGGTGTTTGTACATTGATTTTAGGATTAAGATTTTATTATCCCTATTTAGAATGTTTTTACTGAATTTTAAAATGAAACGAATTTATTGATTTTTGTCCAGTAATTTATTGATAAATTATTGTTAATTTGTTTAGAGTCCCTTTTATACCTTAAATCACGATAGTATTTGATATGATATTAATTTTAATTTCATACTATTCATTTAAGATAATCAAAAACAAATTAAAAATAATTATTTTGAATAATAATTCACCAAATCATCATCAGTGGACAAAAATAGTTTTAAAATTAAGTAAAAATACATTAAAAATTTTTATAAACCAGAACCGCCAGCTATCAAGAGACCTTTTATATATCCTTCCATATTTTAAAGGGCAACTTTGATAATGGATAATAATATCTATACAGTCCGACCTCGCTTTTGGGGAAACCAATTAATGTCGTTTTTATTAAACATAATTTGAATTTCGAATCGATATTTTATTAAATTTATTATTTCAAATTTATTTAACCCTGTGAGATATTAAAATATTATTTGTTTGAATATTGTAAAGTGTGTAGTTTTTAAAATAATTTATTAATCGATTTTTAGGTTATTTATTATCTGCAATTTAACAATCCTCATGAAGTTGACTACCGAAGATTCTTATTGCTAAAAAAATTAAAGATTGGATAAAGGATAAAGATTTACTTTCACAATTTAATACCAGCAAAGGGTCTATATATAGAATTAAAAATGAATTGTCAAAGTATTTATGATGGTTTAGTTTAAATTTAAGTTTCGCCAAAATAATTTATTATTTTTTTGATTTGAAAATTTAAATAAATTAAAAAAATTAAATGTAGAGTAAAAATATGATAAATAAATACTTATTTAAAATATGTTTACAGTAATAACAATTGATATATTTTGATAAAAGTTATGAAATAAGTTTAAATAAATTTTAAATAAATAATTAACGGATCAATATTTAAGAAATAATTTTTTAATAAGTGTCTATTCTAAATTTAAATTAATTAGTTTTTATGATAATGTTTCGTAGAATAATGTAAAATAATTTAAGGTTTAGATTTTGTAAAATTTTCTTAACAAATATGAATATAATCTGAAGTTTAATTTGAAAAATGTAAAATAATTTAAAATTTGAATTTTGTAAAATTTTCGTAAAAAATATAAATATAATCTAAAGTTTATATTTCGTAAATTTTCAAAATTTAATCGAAAAAATTTATGAATTAATTGTGGGCGAAATAATTGAATTAATAAGAAATTTGTTTAAGTATGTGAATTGTTGATATTAATAAATTTGTGGTGTTAAATTATGACTTCAGAATGTGATAATAATGAAAGTGGCATAAACACTACTTACAGTATTTACTAAGGAAAGATATTTTTTATTCGGTGGAAAAATTGAATGAATAGGAAAATATAAAAATTTTCGAATTATTGATGAAAAAATCTTCACTTCACCCTAATTGAAGTTGAAAACCTTTCTACAGCGCTACAGCGGTGTACTTTTGAAAGTAATATCGTCTTCGATAACACTCACTCTTCACAGCATACTTCCTGACAAGCTTATTTCTTTATACAACTTGAGCGTTTCAGCCCATCGTACAAGCACCTCAGCTGAAATAGCCAACTCTCGCATGATGATCGAAATGAATTGAAAGGGTACCTGCCAATTTGATCCTCACAGTGATGTGGAAGAATTAAATTGAGTGAAAGATAGATGAGAAAGAAACCTAACCCTGGATATTTATTCAGAAAACGACTTTGTTGCCAATTCTTTTTTTTAAAGTAACATGTATTGAAGTGTTATTTAATATAACTCGTGTTGAACTGATCGTAAAATGTTATGGGTCAAGTGACTTGAGCATTTTCTTCTCTTAAATCTAAGAAGACTTGATAGAAAAAACTGTTTGGAATAGGAAAATTCATTATAAAAATCAAGGTAAAATAACTAATTTCATCCAAGATAAAAAGATACCGTATTTCAGCACATGACCATTCTAGATTCCGATATAATAAAAAAGTAGTTTTAAAACTTCTAATAAAAGATTGTAGAGTTCATTTATGTAAAGTCAAATAATATTAACAATCGTAGTTTTAATGTAATAGAAAAAGATAATAATGCAAAAAGGCTTTCCATATTCTGATGGACTTAAAAAAAACCCTGCCCCAGTTAGTGCCACAAATAAAATTTTATTTTTCTCTAATAAGATTTAAAAAAAGAAGCCAATTTAGTTTATGCAATTTAAATGTCACAAGTGTGAATTCCTGTACTTTTTGGAGGGAGAAATTATTGTCATATCCGTGCCATAAATGCTTAAGTTGCTAAATTGAATAGAAGGAACTCAAATATATATTTCATGTTGAGAAACCATGGAACTAGTGAAAGTGATTTTTCGGTATTAATCAGTAATATATATATATATATATATATATATATATATATATGTATCCATGGAATTAGAAAACTGTTATTGAAGGCTTTTTACTCAATCAATTTTCCCCCATCTTTGCACACTTACTCATTCTCTATGACAATAAGTGATTATGCAAAAATTTGATTAAAAAAACTTTTTATGATCCCAAAATGAGTTAAAAACAGAAAAATCGGAGTTCCCGAACAATATTAATTGCACTTATAAATTAAGTAGTTTATATTAATTTTGTAAGTTTGTTTTAATTAAAATTTTAAAAACTTTGTTGACAAAGTAGAGTTCTGTCTGCATAAAGAATGGATATAAAATAATTAATTTTTTGATTTACTAGTTATAACAAAAGAGATATTTTTATTTAAAAATTATAAAATAATCAATCGTGGCTTGAGATCAATGATGTATTACTTGGAATAGAAATTGTTTGGAATTTGTGGCATTTGAGAATACCAATCACACGGGGAATTATCTTTGTTAGTTATTGACTGCAGATTATAAACAGTCATGACGCACATATTTGCCAAACTCTGGCAACCTGAATCAATTTTTGACTATGAAAAGAATAATTACTTATTACGATCAAATTAGATAATTATCACTTGGCACAGCGCGACTGCGTTTTGAAAATTTGCATCTAAGTATCCTGAAGTAACACTGATACCCTAAAAAAATATTCAACATAGTAATTGTTGTTAAATTTATTTCAGAATTTATGAATTTATAAATCTAAATTTGGTCCAATTCAAACAGAATTTCAGATTTAAAAAGTTTATTTATTATTAAAGTAAAATTTAAAATGTAATAATTTATATTTTTTTCGAATAATGAGAATTTCGAATCATTATTTTTTAATTATATCACTCAGGAAGAATGAGTAAATACAAATGTTTTATCAAGGATCGTATCAAGGGCGACCTAATTTGTAATTTGAATAAAAATTTAAAACCAGATATGAATTCTCTTAATAAAAATTATATACATATACTGGGCATGTAAGAGCCACTTGCTTTTCGAACCTTTAGAGCTGCGAAATAATTTATTAATGGGGAATAATCCAAATTTCTCGCTAAATCCAAATTAATATTCAGTGTTGCCAGACCATTTACACGATCCTGGACGATTGTTGATCTCAAATAATTTTTAATTCGTYTGAGAGCGCTTAAACKTCTCTCTACCGTTGCTACGCTTACTGGAATGGTTAAAAATATTCTAAGGGCCATAGAAATATTTGGGTTACAAAACCCATTTCAATAATTTYTTTTAAAAGTTCGRACGGTTTTGTACAGCCTTTAAAATTGGATTTATATATTCTTTTAAGAAATATAATTTCYTCAACAATTTCTTYGCTYATTTCRTTTTCATATTTATTTTGTAAWTTTTTTGCTRCTACAACTAGGCTCTTCTCWTCCATTTTATTAAAATTCCATAGAACTTCAAATAAGTTKCATATAGAAGAAACAGCTTTAAATCTTTCCTKAAGTCCATTTAATATTGCGTCAATAATCTCGTTAAATATGTTGTAAAAATATGCTTCTGTAGATACTTGATCGTTTATTCGGCGATTTGTCGCAAATTCTGCGACGATTTCATTATTTGCTGCAATTTTCTTTGACTCTGAAAGAAGCAAATTTCATCCATTTTTAATATTTTTTTATATCTTCAATAAGTTTGTCAATATTATTTCTTGCTGTTGTCAGTGTTATTTTCTGGGTTTGGAGAATTAGATTTTTTTGATACAATAAAACGAGAACTTTCATCCAAATTGCAGACATCAAAACACATTCAAATGATTTAAGATATTTTTAAAGAATTTAATCTGAGTCTAAGCCTCAGCGGGAAGACTCCGTACCTCAAATTCTTTCACAGTTGATTATAAGGATTTTAATTGAAGGGCAACTGATTTAACTGCATCTATTCTTGCAGACCATCTGGTTTTTGAAATGTTGTGTAAAGAAATTCCATGCAGATGGTTTTTTAAAACCTCCCATCTTTTTGGACTGCTACTAAAAAAGTTATATAAATGCTGAATAGTTCTGAAGTATGTTATTGCTTCTTTACAAGATTCTGCTGCGTTAACTCCAACAAGATTTAAAGTATGATTGCCGCAGGTACTGAAAGTGCAATTGGACTTTTCGAGCAAAAGAAGTGCTTGTACACCGTTATATTTTCCAGACATATTGGTCTCATTATCATATCCTTGCCCAACACAGTTTTGAAAATTCAAATTTAAATCTTTTGAGAGATACAATAAGCGAGCAGCAATTTCTCTGCCAGTTTTTTCCGAAAAATTATCAAAATATATGAAGCGTTCTTCAATTGAAAAATTCAGTTCACTTAATTTAACATAACGAATAATCCTTATGAGATAAATCTGGGGTAGCATCAGCAATAATAGAAAAAATACTTAACGTTACTAATTTCATCAATAATTTTTCTTTGAACAAATGAGGCACATATGTCGATAAACTCGTTTTGAATTTTTGTTGAAAGATAATGAACTTGTAATCTATTTTTTTCTTCTTGTGTTGGTCGAACTTTTGAAACGTGGTCTGATAATATCGTATTATATTTACTTAGAAGTTTAACTAAGCCAAGAAAATTTCCATTATCTAGATTCCTAATGGGCTCATTAGATCCAAAAAAAGGTAGTCCTCTTTCGGATAGAAAAATATTATATCAAGAAAACGTTTCAAAAGATTTTTCCAATATGTGGTTTCATTTTCATTGTAAAATAAGAGATACGCAATTCCAAAATATATTTTTTCGTGATAATATATTTCGAAGGTTTTACTGCCATCTTCAGATCCCTGATTACAGGGCATTTCATCAACAAAATTCAGATTTCAGAAATAAAAGTTCTGATTTCAAAAATAAAAGTTCAGATTTTCTAAAATAAAATATAATAAGTTTTGTAATTTCCATCTAAATATTGTTATTTTTCATTATGAATTTTTATTTGATTTATGATCTTTAGTTTTTACTGAGCTTTTTGCATTTACTACAACCAATTGCTTTTAATTTGGATAATTGCTCAAAAAGTACTTTCTGTAAAATTTGACTGTAAAAAATCAATTAATTTAAATTAACTGATTAATTTAAATTCAGAATTCACCTGTTACAATCAGAGGTATATATGGAAATCATACATGTTGTTTTAATTGATTAATATAGAAAAAAACCTAGGACTGTTATGATTTTTAAAATCAAGAGATTTTATAAAATAAAGTCGAAGATCGAATTGATGGAAATTACATTTTTAAGAAAAAATGCAATTAATAAAGCTATTTGTAAAATTGAAAATTGTGAAGATACGGATCAAACATTTGACAGTCTATAAAAACGCTGGAAGAAAGAAGAAAAACAAAGATTCTTTACACACAGAAACTTGGACAATGATAATTCATAAACCATAATTTGTTGTAAATATAAACTCTCGTGTAATTTATCTCTTCCTCAAATTATCAATGAGAATCTACCGGATTGATACGAAAGATATTAAAGAAAAGGTCTAAGGTTACATTTACTATACATAATATCGAACATAGACAAACATTTTGTGCACAGATATTAGGTATGAGAATGAGACCCATTTTATTTCTGGGCAAATTTGGGTTTTATCTACATACTTCTATTAATTATGGATATTCTCAGGTAAACCAAAATGCTATTCTCTATCAACATATTTCAACATCTTTCTCTTCGTGCCATTATTTCTTCAAATGGTATAAAAAATTTTAAGTTGGTTGAAGGGGCTTATAATAGAAATGTATTTATGGAATCATGTTTCAATAAGCGATTGTTTCACAACAGTCCTGTTCTAGTAATGGATAACGTTAGGTTTCATCACTGTGAAGAACTTAATGAATATTTGGTGTCACAGGGTGTATAGGTTTTATATTCTCATGATCTAAATCCGATTGAAAATGTTTGTTCTTGTATTAAAGCAAAACTAAATTCAATAGGACCAAGTGCTGAGAAGAACAGAGAGAAAGCTGACAAATAAATATTACAAGAATAATTTACGAATTTTGTGGCATTTCCGAATATTACCCATATTTTTTGGAGACTATAAACTCTATAAACAATAGACCGTTGTGAACATTTGATTATAAATGTTTTTATCAGTGTTTTAAATTAAACTTTTATTTGTTGGCACTCGTTTTTTGTATTTCATTATTTACAATATTTGAATATGTATCTGGAATATAAATTTAAATGACACATAAAATACACATGTAATTACAATTAAACAAAACTTTTGTAAAAAAAAATCTTAGTACAAATTAAAAAGCATAAATCAAATAAAAATTCATAATTAAAAATAACAAAATTTCATGTGTAAATTACAAAACCTATAATATTTTATATTTTATTTATGAAATCAGAACTTTTATTTATAAAAACTGAATTTTTATTTATGAAATACCCTGTATTAGCTCTTCTATTGCTTATATATATGAAATCGATGATTATGTAATCATTTATATAAAATTCTTCTGATACTCTTAACAAATTGGTTGAGAGTGCCGTTTGATCATTAATATTAGGGTCACCAGACCTTATTAACAAACCTTCACATGCCACTCTCAATAATTTTTAAAATGCTTGCACCAAATTTTGAAATCATTTATACTCAAATCACATTTACAAGTTTTCCTATGCTCAGTAATATTACTCTTACTCTCTCTATAAGCGTTTTCTTGGACTCGTTTGCAGAGATGACGACATTGCATCCATAACATGTAATACTGATAATCAACGTCCGAACACAAATTCAAAGGAGTAGGTATTTTATTACAAAACATATTTTCAACTTTAAAGGACTGACATTACTTAGTGTACTGTCAACAGAGTTGTTCCAAACGAGTCAATGTGTCCTATATACGTAACACGATCTCGAAATACCACTTGTGAGGAATATTTTTGAATTGTGTTTATTGTGTGTTGTTTGGTATGTTGTTTTAGGATTGTGTTTCTCCCACCCAGATGTAAAATTGATATCTGAAATATTTTAAAACGTCGAGTTGTTTAATCAATTATTAAAATTTAAATAATCACTTTAAAATTAAACTAATATTTCATAAATAATATTTTAATAATAATTTTCTTAAAATAAATAAAAA
>MQRK01223727.1:41713-59824 GCA_001938485.1 Girardia tigrina | reverse complement strand
CAGTTAGATCTGCAATCCTAAAAGTCAGATGTGTTTCTTCAGTACCTATCGCTTCTTCCACCGCCGTCGAGATAGTCGGGGGGTCCGTCACGGATTGAATCTGGTTGCCTGAAATATTGTAGTTTTCTACGACTCTTTCTTCTGTTTTATTTGTTGTACTGGTTTGCGCTGGTGTCATTGTCGGTTCTCCAATTTATGATCCCGCTAGAGGTGCCTGGTCAGCTCCTTTTTTTCTCTCAACTGTACCAGGTTTGACACTGGTGACACTCAGTATAATAACACATCTGGCCAATGCAAAACAATTACACAAGACAAAATACATTTTGTTTTGAATTTCTTCGTTCTTTCCAAGTTGTTCAAAAAATAATTGATTTTTGCGTCTGAATATACACATTGTTTTGGATTTGATGGAAGGCTGAAATTGAGTTGATTGTATTGAGTGTGAGAAGTTTCATCTCAAAGATTAGCTTTTGGTGTGCTGTTAGTTGTCATCTTCTACTTTCTCTCGCCCAAGTAGAGCTCTGCCAGTATAAAGAATGGACATGAAAATTTTGTTTTGATGTACTAGTTCTAATTACACACTGTAAAAGATTCGGTTCAGTAAATGTCGAGAGGGACCATCCGTATATTATGTACGCACTGAAGGGGGAGGGGGGTGTTTAGATTTAAAAGATTTTGCGTATGGGTGCGTATGATAATGGGGGTGGGTAAGTATCAAATGGCTTCCTTAAAAACATCTTTTTATTGTTCTGCTCTGTGAACACACATCATTCTATCAACACAGGTGGAATATGAAATCTAATAAAGAATTAAATGTCGGTGTAAAAATATAGAGTTAGAATTGTAAGATTCCCTAGCGCATATTGTTGTTGTTCTGTTCCTTTTCGCTGTACTCTAATAATACAGGGGATATGGCATACAATGCACACAGCCAGCACTTGTTATGATACAGTGTTTGCTGGAAGAAATTGAGAACATTGTATAAAACTGGTGGATCGAGACTCAATTTGTGTGTGCTTATGGTAGTTCAAAATGTACTGGGTGCAATGGAGGTTAAAATATTAATTTTTTTGCGTACGTAATAAATGGATGATCCCACACAATGCGAGCCTTTGAAAAATTGGATTTTCGGTTACCGGGATTTTTCTTCTGGGGGAAATCTGCGGTCACCAAAATCGATTCACGAATTTGGAAATGACGATACAAATGAACAAAACCATATCTAAATTGTTAATATTTTCAAGTCCTGATCGTTTCTAGTGCTACTGCACTTGCCTTTCGGTTACCCGGTGTAGTTTGGCATCGATAATTTGTATCGACTCAAAGAGTCATTATGACCGGCTGGTGATTGATTGATCGATTGGTAGATTATGGGCGCGAACCCTCAGCGACACCCGATCGACGTGTGCTTCAGTCCCGACAGCCAGTACCTCGTGTGCGGCTCTCCAGACGGCCAGCTGTGCGTGTGGAACACCGAGAACAAGAACAAGGTGGCCCTGATCCCGGGCATCGACCACACGCCCAACAGCGCCTCCCAGCCAATCAACTGCATCGCGTTCAATCCCAAATTCGCCATGATCGCATCGGCCGTGACCAACCTCACATTCTGGGCTCCACAGATCGACGAATGAGAGCGCGGTCGGCACACCGGTGACAGTCACTGGCTTGCAGAGATTGCGGTAGATGGATAGAGAGAGAACCCTGTTTTATATTGTGTACATTAATCAATAAATTATTTATGTGTCTTTACTTGTTGATTTTATCTCTATTCTGTTTGTTATTGATCGCAGATTTGTTACAGTCACAATTTGCATCATCTTCATCACAATATAACAACACCAATATGATTTTTCGAACATTTATCAAGTAGAATTGTCATGACAACAATTACACCAAGGCCCCGCTTTGCGTCTCTATTCGGTTCCGAAAGTTGGGACGCATAACGAATATGTGGTAATATTGATCAGAAAGACTGTTACAATGGTAACCAGACAATTCGACACATTTTTTTAATGGGACAAATATTTTATTTCGACATTTTTAAATTTCGATTAGTTTTTTTTAATTCGACCAATAACTAAAATGAAATATTTTCATTATTACTACACATTTTTTGAAACTCGACATTTTCAATAACTATATTTTTGGTTAGACTAATGAGTTATATCAATGAAAAAATATCAATTTAATATGAACTAATGTTTTAAAAATGCATTCGTTTACAATTCAGCCTGCCACATTATTTTGAACATAGATTTCAATTTTATATAAAAAATCAATTATATATTAAAAAATATCAATTTAATATGAAAAAAATCAATTTTTATGAAACAAATTTTTTAATTCGACACAGTAAAAGTTAATTTTTAACATTTTATTCATTGCAAATCAGCTAGCCAACGCAACTATTTCAGTTTTTCATCATTCGATGCATTCAAATTGTATTCTTGCTGCACAGCCATTGCAATAGCCTCACTCAATGATACATATTTTTTCTTTACAACCACAAGGCGACCTGACAGAGCATTTGCCAAAGTCAGTCTGTGACAAGCTATATCTCTTCCAAGTCCATCAAGCAAGGTCCAAACACTGGAGTGGCTGCATTGAAATATGGCATTAAGAGCATTGTGGAAACCTTCACAACAATTTGTAGTTTTTGGTGTCTGCTCACCAGCTGAATCGAAATGGTTCCAGTATTTTATTGGAAACTGAGGAGCTCTACCAAGAGCACCCTCAATATAAGTTGATAAGAAATATGTGAGAATTGATTTTTATCATATTAAAATGATATATTTATATATGAAATACATATTTTTATATTAAAAACATTTTTCATAGTAAATACATATTTTTTCATAAAAATTGATTTTTTTTCATATTAAATTGATATTTTTTACATATTAAATACAGAAAAACTCATTAGTCTAACCAAAAATATAGTTATTGAAAATGTCGAGTTTCAAAAAATGTGTAGTAATAATGAAAATATTTCATTTTAGTTATTGGTCGAATTAAAAAAAAGTGTTGAATTAAAAAAAACTAATCGAAATTTAAAAATGTCGAAATAAAATATTTGTCCCATTAAAACAATGTGTCGAATTAAAAAATTTGTGTCGAAATGAATGACAAATATGTCGAATTAAAAAATTTGTGTTGAATTGTCTTGTGTCGAATTGTCTGTGTCGAATTGTCGTGTGTCGAATTGTCATGGAACCGTTACAATATCTATCTAAATATAAATCATTCGGTTTTCGGCACCGGCAAAATTTTCCGGTTTTGAATAAATAAATTCTGACCTTTACTGCGCCCAACTTGATCGAATGTATGCGGCACTTGGCGAGAAATACCCTGCTTTGATCAATCGAAAACGAGTTCTTCTACAACAGGACAATGCAAAACCGCACACCGCCAAACAAACAAAGGAAAAAAATCAAAAATCTCGATGCCCTTGAACTTCTTCCACACCCAGCGTATAGTCCGGATCGTGCGCCATCCGATTATCACCTTTTCCGCTCTATGGCACACTTTCTTCAATAATCTGACCGAGATCGAAAACGGGTGTCACCAGTTCTTCGCTTCTAAGAACAAGGATTGGTACCGCAGCGGGATCGCACAACTTGCCCATGGATGGGTTCAACCTATAGATTCAAACTACCACCTTCAGCTATAATCATACATGAAATAACGCTGTCCACAACAGAGTAGAGCCTATCTTTTAGTATTGCTAAAAGTGCTTGCTGAATTCTCTGTTTAAGTTCAGTAAAAGATGTTCGAATTGGATTGTAAAAATTGACTTTCAGCATTTTCTATACTTAAAACATACATGACCTCAAATCAGGAATTCTGACGTGCTATGAAAAATCAAAACGATTTCAATAAGCCTATCATCGAACTGTCTTTGAAGTAGTTGTCTTGTTTTGAGCTCTTTGAGGTATTCGTTCTTCATAACTCTTAGCTATAAGAGTATGGGTATCATGAATACGATAAGGATAGAGATAGAGATGCCTGTAGCGGCTATGATGTACATCGTGAATTCCTTGAATTGTTCTAAACATTCGCAAAGTAACAGTGTCAATCCTTTCATTTTCATAAAAGGTGAACAAGTAATATTT
Organism: Girardia tigrina; assembly: GCA_001938485.1. NCBI lineage: Eukaryota > Metazoa > Platyhelminthes > Tricladida > Dugesiidae > Girardia > Girardia tigrina. The sequence goes on along the minus strand of MQRK01223727.1, from coordinate 55,712 downwards.
TGTTCTCAAGTGTTCAATGTGATATGGCTTAAATTCGTTCAAATAAAATTCTTATAATATAAACAGCAAATATTTGAACATTGAAAATAATTGTCGTTACAATTAATAAATCAATAACATTTTGAAGCTGTAATGCTACGTTATTCGAACCATATATTTAATAATAAAATATTTCGACAGTTTTACGATCACCTTCAGATTATAATCCGAGTATAATCAATAATTATTGATTAGGTGCTTTTCAACTGTTAATATTTGTGAAATCGGAGATTATGTAATCAATTGCACAAAATTTATCGAAAATTCTCAACTATAATATTTTTCAGTTTGAGAATGGCATTTGAACATGGATTGTAGATCTTATTAACAATTCTGAAAATTATACCTTTTAATATTTTTTAATGCTTGCATAGAATTTTGAAATCCTTTATAAAAAGTTATATTTTCTAGCTTTCCTGTTCTCAGTAATATTACTCTTTTTTGGGACCTTAGTCATTTAGGCCTTGGGTGTACTCAATTATGTTCAAGCCAAAGGTATCTTTTTAGTGTGTCATTAGGCAAGTAACCTAGCGCTGTATATCTTCTCTCCATGTATGGATGACCTGTTAACTACATAAATATTACTCTTACCCTCTCTAACCGTGCTCTTGGATTCAATCACAGAGATGAAGTAATTTAATTGCAATGGGAGATTTAACCGCGTTTTACAGGTTGATTGCCATGGCGGTCGAATACTCCAGCTTAGTAATTAGGCCACGGTGGTCGTATAAGCCCGCTTTTTACCCGACAAAATTTTCGATACTTATTTGCCAGTGGTCAAATTTATAATGGTTTTAGATACACTAACGTTTATATTTTCACTTATTTTTGCTTTATAATCTCATTTAATTCGAAGGAAACACTCAAAAATATTTCATATCTTCGTTCAAAAACAATAAAATTCTGCAAACATATAATTAATTTGTTAAAACAAAATCAAAAATATAAGTCACGTACACCAGTGTTTCTCAACCGGTGTGTCGCGATTGGATCGGCAGTGTGTCGCGATAAATTGGTGTGTCGCAGGTGTGTCGCGATGATTTTCTTGATAATATGCAATACTCTTAAATTTTATATAATAATTTTCAAGATTCAACTTTGTAGTGTAGAGTCTACACTGTAGACTGTATACTGTTATCAAATAAAATCAATGCGATTGCGGTTAACCATCCTCGATAAAACAGGTCAAAACATCAACATGGACTCTAGTGATTAGAGTCTAGAATTACTACTTTGAAAACCTCAAAGTTACATAATAACTTCGCTTGATAACAGATGTGTCACAAAATTTCATGTATTGTGTCGAGTGTGTCATTCGGAAAAAAGGTTGAAAACCTCTGACGTACATACTTTACAATTAAATTGATTCACTTAAACAATCCTTTTCTCTCTTTAACGCATCTATTTTCTCTAAAATAAGTCACTTCACAAGCACACATATAAACATCCATTTTAGCATTCATACTAGGCACGCAGATAAATCTCAATATGGAAAGTTGTGTAATTTTAGGGGCGTATTTTTTAGTTGTGTAATTTTAGGGGCGTACTTTTTAGTTGTGTAATTTTAGGGGCATACTTTTTAGTTGTGAAATTTTAGGGTCATACTTTTTAGTTGTGTAATTATATCTCATTATAAATACATCTTATTTATTTTAATGTTCATAAATATTTTTTGGATCATGTCACCTAGTACGTATGAAACAATCATAAGAAGACTATAGAATGCTGATTTACAAGACACGATAGCATTTTTTAAAACAAAGGGGATTTTGAAATCATCAATGAAGTGTGGCAGTTGCGGCGAGGTAATGATCTGGACAGCTAAGCAAAGTGTTATAGATCAATATGTCTGGAACTGCCAAAATAAGAGGTGTTCAAATTACAAAACAACTTTGTCAATTAGAACTAATTCTTTTTTGGGCATTTTCAGAATCAGTCTTCAAACATGGATAAATTTGCTCAACAGATGGAGTAATGAAGGATCAATTATGGCGATTCAACGGTCTTTGACTGTATCAACGCCCACCCTTATTAAAATATTCAAAACCATTAGAAAATGCATTTTTGAATATTTTGAAGCTAATCCTGTAAGATTGGGCAGCGAAAATGTAATCTGTCAAATCGATGAAAATCTTTTTTGCCACAAACAAAGGTATCATCGTGGCTGAGTTGCTAACCATCAGGTATTGGTATTTGGTATCGTAGATACATCTTTTACTCTGGCAAGAGGTATAATGCGAGTGGTTCCAAACAGATATGCGGCTATTTCGAGACCCATTATCTGTGAAGTAATATTGCCGGGTACAATTATTCACAGTGGTGAATGGAAAGCATATTCCAATTTAAATGCTCTAGGATATGATCATGATACAGTTAATCATTCGATTAATTTTGTAGATCCTAGAACCAGGAGTCACACACAAAATGTTGAATCTTATTGGAATAAAAACAAAACACGGTGCAAGAAAATGAGAGGAGTCATAAAAGAATTTTTGCAGGATTACCTTAATGAGTTTATGTGGCGAGACAACATTTCTGGAGATTCTTTTGAAAAATTGATGAATTTATTGAAAAATTACTTTAATGATGAATAAATTTCATAATTTTGTATTGTGTTTTTATTGTATTTATTACACGGGGCATATTTTTTCGTTGTGTTATTTCAGGAACATACTTTTTAGTTGTGAAATTTTAGGGTCATACTTTTTAGTTGTGTAATTTTAGGGGCGTACTTTTTAGTTGTGTAATTTTAGGTGCGTACTTTTTAGTTGTGTAATTTTAGGTGCGTACTTTTTAGTTGTGTAATTTTAGGGGCATACTTTTAACATGATCCAAAAATTCAGTTGGTTAAGCAGAGTTTAGCCTGCACAAAGCATGGATATAAAAATTTGTTTTTTAATTTTCTAGTTAAATTTAAATTTTATCAGATTATTTAATTTCCATTAATTTAAAAATGTGATCTCTGTTCGAATCACCAGTTATCGCAAATAAAATAAAGCACCAATTTTCCAACGAGTTGTTGGAGAATCACAATTCCAATTTCAGCACACTCAAATAAACACACCACATCCATACACAATTCGGAATATTCCTGTCTCAAATACTTTGTAAAGTATGAAATGATCAAGAAAACAAACTGTTTTCCAAATGACAATCACTATACCTGTCAATTATCGATTTATTCTTTAATTCTTTCGTTTAATTTCAAATAAATAATATTCTTTCTATTCAAAAGCAAATTCTTTTTGAATATCAATCTTTGCACAGTCCGAATATAACAACAGTTATATTAACCTCTTTATTGGATTTGGTCATCCGAATACAGTGGTCTCCTTGTTCGATATTCCACAGACATTCGCTCGAGATCTGCAATGTTCCCGTACTTTGCGTCAACACCGTAAAGATAACGAACTTGAATCTCGGGAAAAAATCAACGCTTTTTTTCAAGACACTCAACAATTGATTTGTAATTGTAGTAAGTGTTTCACCATCGGAGTCAAAAGTCAAATCATCGATTAATGAGTCTAAATGTTGCACAATATCGTTTTGTATTCTCGAATAATGTAATTTAAATGTCAATTTGGGCAACGTGTTCTCCACTGCTGAAACGCGTTGTTTATAGAGTCTCGAGTAACCTCGAGACATTTTTTTAACTTTGTTAGATTGCAGCGACGGTTTGGGTTGGATTTGCTGCTGCATTTTATCGATGAGATTTTCAAATACTGAATCGATATTTCAATTATTATTATTAAGTTTCATATTTGCTTTTCAATTATAAATTATTATTAAAGTACTTTTTTTCAAATTGACAAAAGAACTGATAACATTATTTAAATAAAAATAAAAGATATGTGTATGTATCTGAAATTCTGACAATTTTTTCAACATATATTATTTGAAATATTAATTTATTATATTCGAAAATTAAGTCATTTGAAATTGTATAATAACCTTATTAATTATATCTTAAATTTAGTGTATTCAAATTTATATAAAATCTAATAATATATTATATATTAAAATCAACACTTTTCTTTGTTCTATTATTTTATTCGTGTACTATTGTTAGGTATTAGAAATCTTTAATATAATTAAATTAATCTAATTAATTAATCTAAAGTTAAAGCAGAAGATGTGCGACAGCTGTTCGGTAAATTTGGGCTAGAATGAAAACCACCCGAACCAAGTGGACTACATCAATAGTGTGAGGGTTCGTGGTTTACAAGCAAAAAATGTTTAGGGGAGGTCACCTGGAAACGTGAAAATCAAATCAGAATAAAAAAATTATCGGAATCTATGTCTCGGTGAGAGTTAAATTCGCTGTGCGAGCAATTGTCAGGCATTTATCCGATTGCACAGTTGGTAAAGTTAGCATGTTCGGCGATTAGGATACAAATTATGGAGAAGGTACTATGGCTTCTTGAGAGATTTGAGAAAAATATATATTCAAGATCTAAACTAGTTTAAATAGTTTAGATCTTGGATATATTTTAATAGTACCTTATTCAGAAGGTTTCAAACATTTAAAAATTCTATTTTAAAAGCAGTACATAATACAATAAATTTAAAAATAAGCCTGTACCCAAAAATCGAAGGTAAGTTCAGTAATAAATCTTCAACACCGTTAGGATTGCGTTTATAAATAATTTCCATATTTTTAAAAACTTAAATGTGTTTAGATAAATCACTTTATATATTTAAGCATGGTTTTAATTGCTTAATAAATAATGCTTCAGTGATTATCCGCTCGAAATTTGTGTCAAAATTTTTACTTAATACTTTGAATTCTTTTTCATAATTTATTTTTTTCATGATCACGAAAACTATATATATATGATCGAGAATGGAGTTGTTTCTACTCATTTGAGTGTGTTCTGCTATTCTAGTATGGAAATGACGATGTGTTTCTCCAATATGTAGTGACCTACTGTCACACATACGTATTTTATATATTTATATATATAAAATTAAATATATTTTTATATGTACATATAAATATTAAAAATATTAATATAAATATAAAATTGATTTTTTTAAAAAAAATATCAATGCCAATGTTAAATCCACAGGAATATAGATACGACAAATAATCAAAAATCCTAGACAGTATCAGTTAAATCTCCAGGTTTCACTTCAGGATTCATAATATCAACAAGTAGAATTTATTTAATATTTACAATCTTTTTAGAATACTTAAACAAATTAATAATCACAACTGTATCAAATACAACACTGACATTCAAGAGTTTTGGAATTATGTGTATCCGATCGAAAGTTTTATAGAAGACATTTATTCCCATTATCATACCTGAAACTTTCCAGCAAATTATTGTCCGTCGAATCGTTCGTAGAAACTCTTTTCGTCACCATATCAAAAGAATTTCTATTTGTTAATTGTATTTACCGTTAATTTAAAATTTATTTTTGTTTATATTTTTATTTATTCACGTTAAAAGAGCTAATTGAACTTTAATTTTTTCAATTAACTCTTTTACACAATGTACACGGATTTACACTTGTGACATTTAAATTGATAAACTAAATTAGCTTGTACACTCAAATAAGTACAAGGAGTATATATCAGGTCAAAACACACCATGTACTCAACTAATACACTATACGGAAGCATAAATTAATTAAAAAACATTTACCAATAAATCATTGGATTGAAAAAGTTAAAAATTACGCAAAAATATACTAAATGTGATCAATTTCATTCTCGAGAATGGAATTGTGAAATTTAGAGAAGCATTAAAGACTGAATAAAATTTTTATTACATTGAAACGATCATGTTATACAGATTATTAATAATACAGATTTTCCGCTGCATTGTATCGTTACACCAAATCACTTCCAGGACAAATCGCCGCGGACAAAACAATTATAACTATTAATAAAAATGATATTTTTTTGTTCGTAAAAGAATAGAAAATTTTGGAAAATTGTTATCATTAGGGCTTTTTCGCATATTATGCAACTTAAAAACAGGGGAGAGGGATCAAAGATTTTGTTACATTTTGTTACGGGGATGGGAGGGAGGGGCGAGAATTTTTTACACAACTATAAGTTCATTTTCATTCCAATCAGAAGATTTTTAGATAAATGTCATACATAGGATAACAATATTTAAAGATTTTCTGTCACTGGAATATCAAATATTTTTATACCAAATATATAAAGTCTTCTAATTTAAAGTTATATGAAAATCTTTTGAAATTTATTCTCCTAATATATATAACATATTTATTTCTTTAAAATTGTTTCGCCTTTTCAATATTTTATATAAATGTCACTACTGAACATCTTAAACATTTATACTGCATAAATACGTGTCACGTATATTTAAAAAAATAAAATATCTTATTAGAAAAGAATTTCAAAATGCTTGAATTCTATGAAATTTTTATGTGATTTTCATTTCTACAAAATAGCAAACATCAATATCACGAGTTTATTCAGATAACACAGGAAAGCCTAACGATTTATGGTAAATGATTTTATTAAAAAAAATGTTTATAATATTACAAACCCAAAAAAAGAATTTTTAATTAAAGGATGGTTAAAATTATTTACACAGTGGATTAAATTAAGTTAAAAACCTTAATACAGTAGTCGGCTTTTTTAGGGACACTTTTTAGAAAATCGTACCTTTTAAAAAACCATGTCCCTAATATTTTTATAATTAATTAACAGTTAAAATGGTTCCACGACAAAACGCCGCGAATAAAAACACCGCGAACAAAGACGCCGCGGACAAAATAATTTGAAATGAATTAGGAATTTTAGGAATAAATGAAATAATTTGTAATGAATAAATAGTTTAGGAATAATAATAATAATTTTAGGAATAAATGAAATAATTTGTAGTGATTTAGGAATTTAAGGAATAAATTGAAATTATTTGTTATTAATTACGAATTTTAGGAACAAATGAAATAATTTGTAATGAATTAGGATTTTTAGGAATAAAATGAAATAATTTATCATTAATTAGGAATTTTAGGAATTAAATAGAATAATTTATTATTAATTAGGAATTTTAGGAATCAAATGAAATAATTTGAAATGAATTAAGAATTTTAGGAATAAAATGAAATTATTTGTTGTATTTTATAATTATTACTATCATTATTATATTTTTATTTTTTATTATTATAATTAGATTTACTGTTATTATTTTGATTATTTATTTATTTATTATTTTTTGAATTACTATTACCATTAATATTATCAATTTATTAATAATTCCTTTCAAATTATTTCAAATTGAGGGAGGGGCGTGTCTAAAAATTCAATTTTTTCGCGTTACGTATTATACGAATTAGCCCTTACGTAAATGGTAATCAGCATTTGTAAAAAACATTGCGTTTTTTTTAAAAAAGTATCAAATTTCAAAAATTTGAAATATTTTATTTCTTTAACTTATTAAAAATTTTCTAAGTGATTATAAAAATATTTTAATGCTTTTTAAAAACAAAATAAAACCTTTAAAATATGTCGAATGTTTTGAAAGAATCACAAAACACTTTTTAAAAAATGATTAAAAGTTATAATAAGGGTCTCATACCTTTTACAAAATTTAATAAGTAGATTATTAATTCGCGGCGTCTTTTTGCAGGGCCTTTTTAACATATTGACTGTGGGGACAGTTCCCCCGCCAGTCACCAAAAATGCCACCCAGTCCAAAGCAAAAGTGATAGACTGAGGGGGCATTTTTTTAAAATCGATTTTTAAAACTACCTTTCTATTTTTTGTGATGCTTTTGCAACAACAGAAGGCTTAAACTTTGCTGTTCTAGCAAAATACTGAACCAAAAATACGTATATTGGCCCCTTCGCAATAGAAGAATCCATTATCAGCACTTCTCACAATACTATAGAATGTTACAAGCACAGAAAAGTGAATGTAAAATGGTAAGTAGAAAATAATAGCGACTGCTTGGATGTTTTTATGTTTGCACCTGCTGAAGGGAAGCTTCAAACACATTATGTGAAATTTAGAGAGTATGAAAAGTTTGTGAATGTAGCTTGCAAGCTTGTTCACAATTGCAGTGTTTACTTGGCTTATGGCTGCCGTGCAGATACAACTGTAAAAGTGAGGCTGTCACAGATCATTTTGATTCAATTTTCCAAAAGGCAGAAGTGCGACATGTAGATTGAGAACTGCAGTGGAAAATTCATTCCTCTCATCACCATTGGCTGAAATGTTAGCAAAAGCACTGTGCGCAAGTTGTGGAGTTTCTTATCTCACTCGCCGTGGACATTTATTATGACAGTCTGATAAGTACTCTTTCTGTCAACCTCTTGCCCTCAAGGTATTTAACTTAAGTACACAGGTCATATTTTATTAACAATCTTCTCGAAAATGAAGTTATATCGCGACAGGTTGTTGTGTGTAACCCCGTCCTCAATACTGTTGACTTGATCAAGTTTGATGCGTTCGTTAGCGACTGGATGACCGGCACCTAAATTGTACAAATTACACGATAAAAGTTGATGTTCAACCTGATTTGTCCCGGATGTAATTTTAATCGACGTAACAGTCGATTTATTTAATCGCTCCGTCTTGACAGTCTTTTGTTTTTAGTATTTAATGAGAACGAAAATTTTTGATAAACGTTTATTTATAAACAATGTAGTATCAAATTAATCCTCCTCATTCCACCACTAAACAGATTAGTTTTGTAATATGAATTTGTTCGTTTTGTTAATTTTTTAATTTATATAGTAAAACAAATTCTTTATGTTTGAATTTTCATATTTTTATGAATCGTGAATTTTATGAATTTTAATTTAATTTTGAATTTTTATTTTATTAATTGTTAATATAGTTTTGGATTTTTATTAATTTGTTAATTTAGTTCTTGAATTTTAAATAATTTTTTAATGTTGTGGATTTGGCGTATACAATAGAAATGAATTCTCCATTGGAGGAATTTCAACCTCACTCATCGATATTACATTACAGATACTCAAACTGTTATCAAGAAATGCTACTCATCGTTGCTGGAGAAGTTCAGAAGGAACTCCCTCGTGAGCTACAGGATTTTGTTGCTTACGCAGCGCAAGTTGATAGTTGCGTCAATCTGCAAATGGTGGATTATAAGTAAGTCTCTACGAGAATAGTAACAGAAGAGGATGAAGTAAAGAACGTATTCAGAGCCTTCAACGAACTTCAACATATTGGAACCTTTCGACTACATAAGCCACTCAGCATGCCATTAACACCAAGGCCACACAAACTTCCAAGCTGATTAGTGTTACTAGAGATGACGAAAGCGCTACTACAGACACAACAAGGGAGTTAGGGAAGCTTATGAAGAACTGGTTGCACCGTGATCTATTGTCGTTTTGGTGTACTGTTCCTATGATTGAAACAGTTGTTTAAAGCATTGAAGAAGGCACTTCGGAGCTGCCTATCTGGATTAAAAATGCCAAGCATTTAGCTTGCTAATAAAAAGTGTAGTCATAATTTTTCGTCTTTAACACTTTCAGGACCGGCTTTTTTTGGAAAAATTTTAAATTTATTTTTCATCTAAAATATGCATTGAAAGTGTTTAATTGTGTGATAGAGGAAAATAAAATGAATTGATGAATGAAATGAGACGTTATTGATGAGTAATGTCAAACATATGCTACTTTAGATGAAAAATCAAGCTGAGATAAGAAAGAAGCGCGCAAAGGTATATGGCACATATATGTATCACCTGTCCCGAAATAATTTTTTAAAATAATTATTTTTAATTAACAACTTATTATGGCAAAACAATATTAACCTCGATTTAAAATTTATAAAGCAAATTGATATAATGTACGATCGTTAAACTTTCTAAATGTTATTAAACAATTTGTTTGCCTATTTTTGAACTCAATCTAAAATGTCTTTGAAAAGTTTGCTTAATAAACTCTCAAATATTTATATATTTATTTAAAACTGATCCATTCTATTATAATAACAATCACTTTAAATTTGATCCCATTATAATTTATTTGAACTAAAAAATGTTTGAAAGAAAATTATTTTGTTTTGTTATATTTGTGTTACAAACTTCATTAATTCTGTGTTATGTAGATGAAACACCATTATGTTTTGCTAAATATGATGGAGTCTGTGTAACTAAAGAGGATCCATGTCCGTTTAAAGGAGAATTCACTGAGGTTAAACCACAAGGAAGTGAAAAAATTTGTCCTAATGACAAACATCGTTGCTGTAAACCTTTAAATAAAAATGAAAAACCACAAAAAAGAAATCAAAGATGTGGAATCAGTAATGGTTCAAAATTCAAAGTTTTCGGAGGTTGGCGATCAATGCCCGGAGAATGGCCTTGGCAGGTTCAAATCGAAAGAGATGGTGCTCATCATTGTGGAGGAGCTCTTATTCATCCTAATTGGGTTCTAACAGCGGCTCATTGTACATTCTTCTTTCAAGATTTACCAATTGAAAAGTGGCGAATTAGAGCTGGAAAAACTCAAATAAATATAACTGAAGCCCCGGAACAAAATGTCAAGGTAAAGAAATTAATTGATCATCCTGGTTTTACTTTGTTCACAAAATATAATGACATTTCTCTAATTGAATTGGCTGAACCGATGTTTTTTGACTATAAATTTGTTGCTCCTGTTTGCCTTCCAAACCCTGGTGAAGCATTTGATGATAATGTTTGCACTTTAAGTGGGTACGGCAAAACAGAACATGGTGATGCCGCTAGTAATTATTTATTGGAAGTAAACTTACCTATAATAGCTGCGGATACATGTCAGGAAAAACATTGTGGTTCAAATGTTATATACGAAGAAAATCTATGTGCGGGTTTCAAAGAGGGAAAGAGAGACGCATGTACAGGAGATAGTGGTGGTCCTATTGTTTGTGAAAAGTTATCGGAAGGTGGATTTAAACAATTCGTATTAGCAGGAGTTGTTTCTTATGGCAGTGGATGCGGTGGAAAAGACACGCCTGGTGTATATACAAGAATTTCTTCCTATCTAGACTGGATTGAATACGAAACTGGACTAGAAGTCGGTTCAGGAAAATATACAACTGCAACCTCTTATACACCTGGTGAAACTAAAAGAGTAGTAACCGATAAATGCAAGCCATTATAATTGTTTGTGTTGAAAAATAAAATATAGCTTTCCTCTTATATTAAATGAATACATGTATAAATTTAATGAAATTAATATTTTTGAAACTATAATGAGTATATATTATTAAGTATTTTATATCATAAATAAAGACAAAAATATCCAAGACAGAATCATTGAAAAATTTTCGATATTTTTGCTTATGTTCACAAGTAAAATGTATTTACAAGATCTTGCCAGGTAACGCTTGATCCACACTGCATAAATCAAGTTGTTTAAAGATATCTTCACAATATTTATGTTTTATTCTATCAACATAGGTTATTCAAGCGTGATACAAGGTAAGGGGTACTAATGTTTATAAAGGATAAATATGAACCTTTCACAAATGAGTCGATTTCTTTTCGATGATGACAATTAGCATAATAATGATTCTTTTTATTTATTATTTATTTATTATGTAGTTTTTGTTGATTTTAATCGAATTTCAGAAGTATTGATGTATTGTATCGGTTCCGAATTGAAAAATAAGAAATTTTTATTATAAAAAGGAAAAATCTTATTATCTTTAAAGAAAAATTTTATATTAATATTTAATACAATTAATTAATTAATTAACTTAATTTAACTATATCTCTTTATCATTTATAACGTGTCCTAAGAATTTTACTTCTTGTCGTAATACAGGGTGATGCAAAATAAACTCCAAGGTACTTTTCTATTGGATCTTTTTATCCACCTACTTTTTTATAGGTAAAGTATACATTTTTAGAATCCTGAGCGTCACCAAATTCTGATGGTATATAAAAAAATAAAAAAAATAAAAAAAAATAAAAAAAACATCAAAAATTAAAAAAAAAATTAACAAGCGTTTTTTTAAATGAACTTAGAAAGTTTTACCCTAAAATTTGATTCAAATGACGTATAAAGATGAGCAAAAAGCTCATCTCGTTTTGATTCTTGTTGAGGAAGCCTATGATTATGCGCAGCTCAAAACTCAATTTCGAAGTGAAACAAGAAATGGTCGAGCAAAGATTCCGGAAAAAAGAGTCATTGTAAAATGGATTGACGATTTTCGAGCGACTGGAAGTGTCCATGAAAAGCACGGAAAGAACAAGCCAAAACGTGTTCGCACCAAAGAAGCCATTGAAGACGTCCGTGAAGCCTTTACTGCAAATCCTCATCTATCAACTCGACGCAATCCAATTAATTCAACTGGCGACACTGACAGCGAAGAAGACGATCACGGAACAGTTCGTATGTCACAAAGAAGCTTGCAGCGAATTTTGAAAGAAGACTTACAGATGCGTCCCTATCATTTGCAAATGGCTGATGCCTTGGAGGAGACCGACTACGCCGCTCGAATTGAGTTTGCTCGAACCGAATTGGATCGATTGGATGAAGATGCAAACAGACTCATTGTCAAGACTGGATCATGTGGGCCGATGAAAATCCTCATTGGTTTGATGTTCGTCGACTTCATCCTAAAAATTGACAGTTTGGATAGGAATTGGTGTCGAAGGTGTTGTTGGCCCATACTTTTGGGAGCGACAAGGAAATGAGCGCGGAATCAATGGTCGTTGGATGACTGAATTGTATCAAGAGCACACTATTCCAGAGCTTCAAACTTGGCCGAATTTCAATTCTCTCATTGAGCAGCATGACGGCGCTCCGCCACACATTCTTAGAGATTTTCTTGAATTGTTGGGTCAACAGTTTCCAAATCGATGGATAGGTCGCAAAACACGGGCGCATCCTGCTCCAGTTACATGGCCATTTCGCTCGCCAGATCTTACAGCATGTGACTATTGGTTGTGGGGCTACATGAAAAGTCGAATTTATCATCGCGAACAACGTCCAAGCACACTCGAAGAGTTGAGAGCAGCGATTGAAGGATTTGCCAATGAAATCCGTGGAGACCACGCACTTCGTGAACGCGTTTTGGCCGACTACAGACGACGTTTGCATGAATGTTTTCTTAGAGATGGAGGACAAGTTGAAATTCGATAATTAATTGTTGTTATGCTTTTATGGAATAAAAAGTTTGTTAAATTTTTCGTTTCAAAATTTTTTTTTAATTTTTGATTTTTTTATATAGCATCAGAAATTGGCGACGCTCAGGATTCTAAAAATGTATACTTAACCTATAAAAAAGTAGGAGGATAAAAAGATCCAAAAGAAAAGTACCTTGGAGTTTATTTTGCGTCACCCTGTATTTTACATTTCGGTGGTTTGATTCTTAAGCCTGTCTCCTTTATTCTTCAAAATACTTCTTTGACTACGTTATAATGTTCTTCCTTTGTGCTTGTTGCTATTAATATGTCATCCAGATAAACTGATGCTTCCTTCTTTATCGGTTTTAATACTTTGTTCATTAGTTCCTGAAATATTCATGGGGCTGCTGCTATCCCGAAAGTCATCCGTTTAAAACAGAATTGTCCTGATTTAGTGGAAAACACCGTTTTTTCCTGTGATTCCTTGTCCAATTCTACCTGGTAGTACTTGTTTCCTAAGTCTATTGTGCTGAAAAATCTGGTTCCATGTAGCCTAACCATCATTTCCGCTATATTTGGTATGGGGAATGCCTGTCTATTTGTAATTTGGTTTAACTGTCTGAAATCTAGACACAGTTTGATTTCGTCCTTGTCTTTTTTCCAAACACATACTATTGGTGTGTTCCATTGTGAATTGTGTAGTGCCCTACTGATTCTTTATTTTTTTTGGTTATGTGTGTATGTGATTTTCTTTCTTTTGTTTTTTGTACAAGGCCTTGGTGTGATTGGTTTTTCTTTTTACATAGGGAGTCCTGTGTATTTTGGTACCTTTTGTATTTGGAGAAGTGTGGGTGTTGGTGTTCGTTTGTTGTTTTGTTTGAAAA
>MQRK01223727.1:7212-39171 GCA_001938485.1 Girardia tigrina | reverse complement strand
AAAAATATTTTTATTGTCATAACAATTTATATATTTTAATAGAAGTATTAAGCAATTTAAATAAATTTTAAAATAAATTTTTGGTTTTAATGTGAAATGTATTTAATAAATTTGCAAGAATTTTTAGTTATAATGGGAAAATTATTTAATAAATTTGCAAGATTTTAAAAACTGAATCGAAAAGAATTTAATAGATTAATTTGTGGTGAGATAATTAAATTAACAGAAAAATTTGTTTTAAATATGTCAATTGTTGTTATATAAATAAAATTTTGGTATAAAAAAATGAATTCGGATAACGATGTTGCAACCACTTCTCACAATGTTATTTATATTTAATTTATTATTTATTTTATTTATATCATTAAAAAATTTACTACTATATATAATTTATATGATCTGGTCTTTGTTTAAGAAACCTTACTCTAGTGCCAAGATCGGTTCCTCGTCGTCTTGGCAGGATTCGTTTTTTTCTATATGTTCTCGCTCTTCTCAATAATCTTCCTTCTCCATCACCGCGATCTGTCTTCCTCTTTCGAATCCTCTTCTGTAGTCGTCTGAGTTCCGGTTTCCTGTGCTTTTCGTTTGTGCATCTGAGAATTGTCGGCTATCTCTTTGGGTTCTCCTTTGACAATCCGTTCTTCCTTGATATCGTTTATTCAAATTCGTGTAACATTCTTCAGCTCTATGTCTTGGATTGTAAAATCTTCCATATCTTATCTTTTTGCATTCGCGTCGCATATGGCCTTCTTCACCACATACATGGCATGTGATCTTCATCTGACGTTTACATTCATAACTTCTATGTCCTACTTCCTTACAGTTCTAACATATGATGTTCTTCTGCATAGAAGATCGTCTTCCGAAGGTATCTCCTTTCCTCATCATGTTTCTTGTTGCCATTTCCGTCGTCGTGCCTGTTTTGACCACATCTCTTTAAGTTGGTCGTATTGCGTTCACCGGTTTTTCCATTCTCCGGACTTCGTCTACTTTCTTAATGACGACCTTCACTTCTATTAATTCTTTCACTTCTCTAAATCTGATTTCTTTCTTCACGTCACTATCTTTTGACCCGTGAATGAGAAGGCATTTCTCTACCTCCGTCTCTGTTCACTCATGTTCCATCAATTTTACCGCCAACTTTTTTGTCTTAACGAAGAATTCCTCTACTGATTCTCCTGATCTCTCGAAGTTTACCACCTCTATCAAATCCTCCATTAACGTACTTTTCGTCTGAAAAGCTTGTCGTAAAAGGGCTTCATATCCCTTCACTTCGGGACCCACGCTTTCGTATATTGGTACGAGTTTATGTGACAGTAAAGTTTACTGTTTAAACTTTATAAAGGTTTACTGAGTAAACCAATTACCAATATCTCTTGCATACTTTCCGATACTTTGGTCACTTTGAAGTTTCTTGCGCAAGCCGAAATGAATGTTTCTACATTATCTTGTCACCTAAATTTGTCAGGTATGGGCCTCGAAATTAGATGTTCGGAGCTGCTGGCGATGGTCGACATTTTGGGTTCTTGATCAAAATTAAGATTCATTAACACTAAATTTTATTTAATAACACAAATAACAATTATTTAAACAATTTTTCTGAGGAACTTTCGCTTTCTTTTGACCAGATTCCTTATACATAAAAATATGGAATTATAAATACTGATAGGCTATTTATTCGTTTCATTTGTTTTACATGTCTACATTTTTGAAATACAATTTATGAATTTAAAATACAAGATGAATTGGTGTAATTAACTTTACAAAAAATATTTATCATTTTAAACTTAGTTTTTTAGTTATAATTCTTTAAAAAACTTTTGATTTTAAATATTTCCTTATTTTAGAGATTATTTATAAAAATTAATTATTTCAAAAATTTTAAGAGTGAACCTGTCCTTCACAATACTTATAGTGAGAATTTGTGTAATAAGGTTTTTATTCTTTTATTTTGAGATCTAGAAAATTCTGAAGTTTTTTGTTTATATAAATCGTTGCTGAACAACGTTGATTGTAGTTTTGTTAAAAAAGGCTAAAAATCGATAATTTCCATTGGTGTGAGTGTAAAAATAAAGGGTTTCTGAGACCGGTTTATGTTTTGTTTTTTAAACGAAAAAAGGAAATAGGAGAACATTTAAAATATAGAATACTTAAAATTTCTTGATTGATAGCATTATTATTTTCGTATGTTTGGAAAAATAGTCTTAAAATTTTGAAAATAATTAAGCACTGTTATTATTTACAAATATCGTGAGACTAAGACCAATGGAAAAAATGTAAACTATAGGGAAGAAGAAATTATAGCTTTGTTATCTATTAAAAAATGACAATATAATGCCTTTAATGGACTTTCGAGAGTTAATTCAAATTAAACCAAGTAGATGCAGGGTCGGTAGTTTATATCAGGCAGATCATATCATTGTAAATGAAGATGTAATATGTGTAGGAGAGGTACGAGATCACCTATTGATGTTCGGTTTGCCATATAAAGATCCAGACTAATTAAACAGAGTTTTAGTTCTCAGTCTTCAATAGTTTCCACGTGATGGAGTGTGAAATTTGTCAAGGAGCACTCAGCTACCTAGTAACGTTCCAGATAAAGTCACTCGAAGAGGTAAGTATTCGATCCGCGGATATTTAATCGGTAATTTTCCGACTGGGAACTGGTTGCGTGTTGCATGTATTTTTATAAATCGGTCATGTAATGAATTACAGTGGAAAGAACCGGTACATGAGGAAACTATCAGTTTTATCCGCAAAGTGATGGAATGGCATTTGAAATTTAGATTCTTTACGTGGCCATTGGAATGCAGATATGAGCAAAGAGTGTACTGCGTGATGTGATGCAAGCTCTATTGCCATTGGATAAGGATTACAAATCATATATTATGTTGTCGAAGATGGAAGTTGACTACAGCAGAAAAATGACTGCAGACATAAGTATTGCTGAACTTGAAAAGATTATGAAAGGGATCAATTTGGTACTGAAATGAA
The DNA here is from genome assembly GCA_001938485.1 of Girardia tigrina. Taxonomy (NCBI): domain Eukaryota; kingdom Metazoa; phylum Platyhelminthes; order Tricladida; family Dugesiidae; genus Girardia; species Girardia tigrina. Next base: position 36,177 of record MQRK01223727.1, on the reverse strand, counting down.
ACGTTAAAAAGATATTGATAATCACAGACTCAGTAGTAGATCTTACAGGAAATGTTGTTTAACAAGTAGTTAAAATAATCGAAGATGAAATCAATTTTGATGATTCCGAGTCGAGTCAAGAGGAGACCATGGACAATAAAAATCGTTATGAGCTATGTATAAGCGGTAGAGTGATGTGAGAACCAATATGGAAGAGTGATTTAGAAATAGGAAACTAATTTTTGGTGGGATAAAATAAATGTTTCATTATTTAATACACATTTTCTTGTCGAATTTTCATGTGTGGAAGGACGATGAGGACAATGGGCGATGAGGAAAAATTGTTCGACAATGGTCGTCATGAAGGCGGCTTTTTCACCAGCAAAGCTGGACTAACTTTAGGTTTAAGATGATCCTGTTGGATTTTGTGCCGTGTTCTTGTTTTACTGGAGGTCATCGGGGTGAGGCCATAGTTGCTTCTCGGTATGGACGCAGTTAGACAGCTTGGAGGAGTCTAGATGTGAGGCGATGGTTGTGCTACAAAGTTTGGGCAAACAGAGCACAGTGCAGCGGCAGACGTTGTGAATAATTCTAGCGGCCGATGAAAAATTGATACCAGTAATAAACTATCGAACCCTAAACGAACTCGTGTTCAGTCACACTGCAGAGAATCTCGTTTCACGTAGAAAAGTTTCACAGACGCCAAGAATGGCATTTCAGTCGAATGAATCCAGCCTGAGGCGAACATACCTTCAAATTAAGGTGTATCGTAGTCTGTGACCTTATCAGGTAATTCAGCATGCAAGTCGGAGAAGTTGTCTAGCGTGTCTAGTATTCATGCTAAATGGGGCTTATTGGGTTCTTGATCAAAAGGCGTTGTCATGAACACAAAACTTTATTTCTACCACAATTTGAGTTTTTTTAAACAAATATTTCCGAGGAACTTTTACACTTTACTTTTACACAAACCATTATAAATAAGAATTGAATTAAATTAAATAATTAAATTTAATTTAAATTTAATTAAATTTAATTGAATTAAATATAAATATGGTTATTGTATTTTTTTCGAATTAAAATTCTATACTTTTGTTTAATAAAAAATTATAAAGTGAATTAAAATTTGGTCACAAAGATTTTGTTTCGCCTTTTATTAAATTTAAATTTTATTGTACCTTGAAATTTACCTGTTTCTCAATTAAATGTCCCCATTCTATACAATAGCATTTTTCATTTCGTTTTCATAATAAATTTAAAAAATACTTGGATTTAATAATATTTGAAAATAGAATTTAAAATCGCAATTTCGTTTAATTTAACATTTTTTAAATTACCCCTTTTTTTCATTAAAAATAAAATTATATTTCCATTAATAATTACGCTTTCCAAAATAAAATTAAAACCACAGATTCATTTAAATCGATTTAATTGTTTTACAATTATACTTTGATTTCAATTAAAATTTCCAAAAAATAAAATTATAGTGACATTTTTTAATTTACTTCGATTTAATAGTGTAAAATAAAAGAAAGTTAAAAAAATATTTTAGTTTACTTTCATTTCGCAAATAAAATATTAAACTTTATATTACTTTTGATTTTATTTAACTTAAATATTTTCATCAAATTTGAAATTAACTTTTTTACTTTATAATAAATCTTTCAATAAACCTACCGTAAAATTTATTTTATTTCTTACATGAATTAATTTCTGAAAATCTTATTTTAACATATCTATAACAATATTTTATGGAATGTAATTGTTTAATTATTAATTTGATAAGATTGTAACTTCAAAAAATTTATGAACTCAACAACACTCCCAACAGGGCTTAAGAAATCATGAGATATATCATGGACCACGTACTCGAGATAGATAGAAAAGGGGTAATGGCACCAGATGCATACTATGATGACGTCACAGTAGACAGTAGAAAAATATTGGGTGAACGTGTGAAGTCCGTAAGCAATAATTTCTTGCTCGAGAAAAAAAACAGCCGATGAAGATAAATTTTTGGAGAGTACTCAGACTCTTTATGCTCCATAGGGATGGTGAAATACGTTGGCAACGGGACGCAAGATGCCGGAATTGGCCCCTCATATGACACGGTGGAAGGCTTTCTCTTATGTTGATTAACTGGTAGGTCATTTTCCAGTTGGTAAGTAATTGAGTACAGCATGCAGCTTTTTGAAGAATGGCATGTCACTGGTGGATTGTACTAACCAATGGAATCGAGAGTAGTGGATATTGTTGATACATTGGCAAAACTTCATTGAAACGAGCACCCAGTGAACGGAAAACGGGAAGTGCCCATTAGAACCATGGTCGAGTGTGTTGCAACGCAATCCATCGAAATCGGTATCTATGTAAAAATTGGGGAACAGAGGTTGAGAACACCTCGTAGTTGCGAAAGAAAGATGTTGCTTATAACATAAAACTGACAGAGCTCGTGTCAGCAAACAAAGCTATTAAGGGTGCTTTTGCGTGTGGTCTGAGCGAGTTAACGATGCATCGAAACAAGCATCGTTAACGATACATCGACTTATCGTTAAACGATACATTGTCGCTCCCTAATTTTTATTTTGTTTTTTCCTTATTTTTGTATTTTTTATATATTTTTATTTATTTTATTATTTTTTTGAGTATTATTATTGAAATAAATAATTTCTTAGAGTTAAGTGCTTTTGTGTGGGGTCTGAGCGAGTGTAAGATTATGACTGATTCCACCATCGTGTTTCGATGGCTAACTAACACGATGGTAGGTGTAAGGCCAGTTAAATCCCGTGGGATGATCGAACTGCTGGTTAAACAGCACATCAGTAACATTAAGAAAGCCATCAAGGAAGAGGGGTTGCAAGTAAAATTAGGTTTGGTCGGATCCGCGAAGAACGAAGGTAATGGCCTTACCCGAGTTTCCTGTAATTGATTGAGCGTGGCAAAGAAAGATTGAAGGTAGCAGTCATAGCGGTTGATGGGGAGCGAGAGTCATTTGATATCCTATAAAAGGCTACATTCATAATTTCTGAATAAAAAGGATTATGTTCATAACAAGAAGATAATGGTTATCGAGAAACAAGTTCAAGCAGTTGTGAAGTCATGCCATCGCTTTGCGTCGATTGACCCTTCACCAGGGAAATGGGAAGAAAGTAAATTGGGTCTCAAGAAAACCTGGCAGCGGCTCACGATGGATGTAACGCACATAACGGAGGGAAAGTTTATAACGATTGTGGATTGTTGGTCAGGGTGCTTCATGCTGTGAAAGAAAATCGGTTCAGAGGGAAAAATTGATGTATTCTCTGCACTAAAATCGGTGTTCTACGAGTTTGGTCCACCCTAGGAGTTACTGCTCGATAATTTAATATACATTGTGAAGCGGCCACTCACAGTTTGCTGTCTGACAGGGACATGGAGGTGCGATTTAAATGTACCAATTGTCTCAATGAGAATAGGATCATGGAGTGGTGTCACCGGGCGATCACTGGTATGGAAGCTAGAAATGGGAAACTGATGAATGACATGGTTGCGTAGTACAATATCACCCGCAAAATTGAGTGGGGTGATCTCAGTATTGACTGAGTTTGCCAGCGACGGTTGTCGCCTCTCGGTTGATTACGTGAAGCAGTTTCAGAGGACTAGGAGTAAAGGAAATACAGGTTGGAGACTCAGTGTTCGTGAAGCCGACGAACCCAACGTACACTACACAGTGGAGATAAAATGTTGTCACTGAGTTCAGGTATCTTCATAAAGTGGATATTGATGAAATCCAGAAACATTTACTCAAAACGCTTGCCGGAGGAAGGTATAACAGATCCAAGGGTACCACCGTAAATATACGAGCGGATCCGAAGAAAGTAGCTCCAATTCAGAAGAGAAGTCATCTAAGGTTCGTAACGACGGCAAATCGAAGAGCCCTGGGCCTCATAACGATGAAGTAAGAGGGGAGATGCCATGCAAAGTGAAGGTTCGGCCGGCTCGGTTTAATGATTTAATGGACGTCTCGTTGACAAACCATACTTTGGACGACAATGCACAGTTGACGAGGTAAATCGCCACGTGAAAAAGAAGTCAGTCATCAGAATTTGCCCCGGAATGGACCATCAAGAATTTCCACATAATTTGACTTACATCACTGGCAAAAGTAACTTAGAATATCAGATTCTGGAAACGAAGCTTGATAGGATATTAAAAACTATTTTTTTAAGCAACCCATATGAGGACAAACAATAGTTGATGCCCGCCGAACCAATAGTCAAGATTACTGAAGAAAGCTACTTAAAAATTAGGTTTTGCTGTAAGGATGGTAGAATTTTTAGTTTCCAGAGAGAGGCAACTGAAGCCAAGTAGCTTTTCAAATGCACTTTACCTCGATCAATCAGAAGCAGATATATATCTTGAATGATAATTATTCGACGTACAGTACATGGACAAAATCTTTGCAATATTGAAGCCCCCCTCGTCCGTCACATGATATTGAACTTCCCGCTTTCAGGTTATTACTGTATATGAGGACGGTAGTTCGAGAACATCAAGATTAAAAATTTATGTCACGAGTATTTTTTATCTCGTAATAAAAGGTGATTCCGTATGCTACGATAGAATGAAAGATATACCAGAAGTTTTCTTCGAAAAGAAACAAAACTCATGGAAAATATACTAAAATACAATATGATGAAGTACAGTGCTGGAAAAAGTCTTTTGACAGTGCACTTTTTTGCGATTTTTAATGAAAATATATTACCAAAAACAGTTTTTCAACCCAATTTTTTAAATACAATCTTATAAACGTATATTTTATCTATTTTAAGTAAACAATTAATAGAGACTATTTAAGGATATTATGTGAGCATACATAATGCTTACATATTAATATGTATGCATGACCATGTATACACATGTGAATATGTTATTATATGCACAGTGCATGCAAAATAAGCTGCGTCACTTGTATTGCATATGATGCATTATCCTTCTTTCTTCCCTCATCAATCAATCAAATCGCGAATTTTTTTTGATATGCCTGAAAAATAAGTAGACCAAGAGATTCGATGTACTATATTAGCCTCACACTGAAATACAAGTCTGTCAACAAGAGAAATTGCGGCTCAGTATGGAATTTTCCATCAATTTGTTGCCAATATAATGAAAAGATATGAATCCGAAGGCAATACTTCAATTAAAACAAGATCAGGCAGGCCTAAAGCAACCACGCCTCGAGTTGATGCACTAATAAGAATGCAAGCAGTGAAGAATCCCTTTATTACTTCTGCCCAAATCAAGCGCAATCTGGCAGTGCAGTGCAGCAATGTTACTACACGTACCATAAGAAATCGCCTGTGCAAGGAATTCAAAATTCCAGCCGTAAAGCTGTGAAAAAACCAATCAATACAAGTGCAATGAGAAAGAAGCGATTACAATTTGTGAAAAATACTACAATTATACGATTGAACAGTGGAAAAAGGTTATGTTCAGTGATGAAAACTCATTCCAAATCAACAATTGCCCCAATCAGACAGTTCGAAGACCAGTTGCTCATCACCGGTGAACCCAAGGTACACAAAGAAGACTAGCAAGCATCCAGCTTCTGTCATGGTTTGGGACTGTTTTTCCCACAATGGCCGAGGGGGGCTTACACTTCTCAATTCAAACCAAAGACTCTATACTGATGGTTATATCAATATTTTAGAAGAGAAGTTGGCTCATTTTATGTGCGTCCATGGTTGTACAATTTTCCAGCAAGACAATGCCCCTTGCCATTGTTGAAAAAGGCGCTAAAATGGTTTCAGGACAACAACATTGAGCTGCTTGACTAACCATCCAACAGCCCAGACCTGAATCCAATTGAACATCTGTGGTCCAACATGAAGAGGAAACTCAGTGAGATCGAAATAACATCTATAAGTCAATTAAAAGAGGAAATCAAACGGGTATGGTGCCTAGAGACCACTGCAGAGGAGTGCCAGAAACTTGCTGAGAGCATGCAACGCCGTATCGAAGCTGTTTTCTCTCTTGATTGAAATTAAAAAAATCCTGGTATTAATTCTTTACTTAAAATAGATAAATTATACGTTTATAAGGTTGTATTAAAAAATTGGGTTGAAAAACTGTTTTTGGTAATATATTTTCACTAAAAATCGCAAAAAAGTGCACTGTCAAAAGACATTTTTCCAGCACTGTAGAGTATCATGGAAACATTATTATTAAACTTTGTGACGACATGAATAAGCCAAAATGAGTGGCAGAAATAAAAGAGAAGATCAAAGCAGTGTATGTTGTTAAAATGGTGGTAGAACAAGTAAAAGTAGTGAGAGATAACGGTACACAGAACATAAGCAAGAGTTACAAGGTGGTGACAAGAAATAATAGCAGATTTGAACAGAAACAAACAAGAGTTGGGGTTCAGAAAACAACAAATATACGAATGATCATAACTGGGAGAGAAACCAGCACGCGGGAGGAACTAGTAGACAACGAAAATCTAAGAAATGTTTCGGATGAGGAATGGAGGGGCATATCATAAAAAAATTCGAGAAAGGAGATTAATGCTATGACTATTTAAATCTAAAACTATCGATACGGAATCAAGAAGATCATTCCGAACAAAAGCCAACAGAGATCTTTAAATAACCCGAAAGACTTTCGCGACACGATAATATTTTCGAAAACAAAGACATTTCCTGTACTTAAGCTTTCACATGCTCAAAGAAGGGGAAACATGTGGCTTCTCCCCCGACCCCGGGGTACCCGTTACCATGGCAACGGTTCCAGTTACCTTAACAACGGTTCTGATTGCTTCCCATTACCATATAAACGGTTCTGATTGCTTCCCGGTACCCTAACAACTGTCACAATTTCCCTAGCAACGGTTCAGATCACCTTAGCAACGTTAGCCATAACCTTAGTGAACGCAGTGCCCAGTTCATTCCCCTTGGATAAAAAAAGTCTCTTTGCAAAACAAAACACACACTAAATTTCCACAATTTTATTTAAAAATCTCACCAATTTCGACAATTTGAAACCAAATGATAAAGATATTTCGCAATCCAATCATCGTTTACATTCAACCAACCAATCGAACAATCCCAACATCAACAATTGATCCAATCAATGAAAATCAAAATGGCTTACTTTTGCAGAAAAGAACGTTGGTTTCAATTAAAAAATAATGAATTGAAAAATTAAATTGTTCCAAAAATTATAACGAAGAAATGTCGAATGTGATTTTTGCTTTTTTTTCGGTCTTCGTTATTTGTTTTAAAATGAAAATAAATAAAAGTTTAAATTAAAAAAAATATTGAAAATTATATCGCAGATCGATCGAAACTGCACAAAATCAGACAGAAAATCACCGCCCGTATTTCTCCTCAGATTGACAACAGACCAGGAAGCAGATACAGACACTCAGACTCACATACACACACACACACTACACCATACAGAGATGCGACAGCCAATCAAAACATTCATTCAACGTCCTTATTGCACCTATACAGAAAGTTTGTTCTCATTTTAGAGAAATGCAAATAATATCGATTGTTGATAACGGAATCGAATTCCAGGAACACATATTTGGCAGATTTTAGTGTTCCTGGTAAATACTGGTTTCAGGACTGTCGGTGTTATCCCGCTTGCCTCTTCTGGCATGCAGGCCGACTTGGAGAGGCTGGTAATCGAGTCCTGAAGAAGAAAGAGTGGCTTAATAAAAGAGAACAGAAGAGTGAACGCAGTGATCCTACCAGCCATAATATCATCGACTATTCCATCTGCGTTAATTTGACGAGTACGATTCTTTTTACGTGTAAGATCACCTTTTGGTTCGTTAATCTTTCGCTATATTATGAGCATTTTTCGAATCAATTTTACAAAGAAATTATATTATTTATTTACTTCTTTGTTTTTCTTGCGATTATTTTCATCGCCAATTTTTCTGCGAGCATTCTCAGAAATGGCTTTCTGGAAATTATTGATAAAACAAGTAATTTTTGTTAATGTTACAAAAGGTTAAAAAATTTATACAATACAGCTTCTTCGCATATATAGTAAAATAATCATGCCAAAAAATTTTTTGGTGTAAAAACTTTTATAATTTGTCATATGTTTGCGGTACTGTATCTATTTCACCCACTTCCCACATTAAAAGACTTGGAATGTAGTGATTTGTTGTATATAAATTCATTCAATTGAATAATTTTGCTCACAAAAACCAAAGATGAGAAAGTTCATAGAAGTGTGATTTAAATCTGAAATAAGAAAGAGAGTTTTTGTTAAAACTTGGTCTCAATTGTCTTTAAGAACACTTACTTTTCAAAAAAATATGAGAGAAAAAAAAGTGAAAAGTGTATTGTCACCTAGAATACATCAGTCCTGAAAGTTTCATGTCGCTAGGTGAACGGGAAGTGGGTGAATTTTCGATCGCAAGATTTGATGCATCCAGACAGACAAACAAACAAATGAAACGTAAATCAAACGTAATAAGAAAAGCTTGTAAATATTACGTAATTTTGATCAAATCATCAGACCATTGATTTTGTGCTTTTTTAACGCTTATGTTGTGAAGAAAATTTGATGTTTTGTGTTGATTTAGAAATGTTATTATAGAAAACTAATTTGATTTAAATTTAAATTAAATGTTTCAACTAATTTTTAATTTAAACTAATGAAATTCGTTTTTTTTGATCATTTATAAGAAAATTAATTTTTCTGAGTGATGTAATACTTTTGAATAGTAGAATTGTGAGGAATGTTTTAAATGTGTTATGCTGAACTTTGTATGTTGAGTTTAGTATTTGGAAATGTGTTTCTCCCACCCAGATGGAAAATTGATATTTTGGATGTTCGCGATGGATAGTTATTCGAGCATAGTTTGCATTTTAAATTACAGCATAAAACATTTAAAAACTTTTAAATATTAAATCGTTTCAAATTTTAATATCAAAAATTTAAATAAAGTAAATAACTTTTAAGTAAGTTTTAAATTAAACAAATGTTACTTCTTTAAATAAAATCATTTTTAAAATTAAATTAATTTTAGATAAAATTATTACCGAAATTATAAAAAAGAACTTTAAAATTAAAATCTGAAAATGATTTAAAATGAAAATTTGTTCGAATAATTGTTTATTAAAAAAACAATTTATCAATTTAGAATGATGTCAAATTCTGAAAGCTTGGCATCAGAAAGCTTTGGCTTAGTCAGTATGGCGTAAACAAATTAATTTTAAGTTTTGTGATGTGCAGCAATTAATAAAATGAAATATATAAAAGATGATTCGGATCTGATTATGTGTTTCAGTTGAAATGGTTGGTTAACCCTAACCCATAATCCTAACCATAACCATTTAAGACTAGAGTGACATCTGATAGCTTTTAAGATATGATAAATTCTTTTGTGACTCCTCAGCTCAAATTAAAGAAAAAACATTCGCGAATATTATTTCAGAAGAACGGAGCTAGGCAACATACATGTAATCAAACCTTATGACCTCTTAAATTCAAATTTCATGGGTTACTTATCTCTAAAGGAACTGCTCAATTCTAAATTATGTATATTACTTCTTGTACTATATTTATATCACAAAACCTTTGCATTTTTATTTGAAAAATAATTCAGTGTTATGTTTTCACTTTAAATTGATATTTTTATCAATTACTAATATATTTGTGCTCTTCGTGTAATCATGGAAATAGTTTTTTTCTGAGAGAAAATTATTTGTTTTATAATTGAATGAAGCTTTATTAATTTATAACGTTATTAATTTTCTGAAAAGTAAACTATTTCTGCGATTCCACGAAGAGCATAGATATATTAGGTTGTTACAAAATGAATACAGGTTTTTGATATTGTTAGGAACGACATTGGTCGCATAAATGTCTCCTATTTCTTCCGACATTCAAATAACAAAAGAAATAAGCCTGGATCAAAATAATTTATTAATCGATAACTTTTGAATTTTCCACAAAATTTCTGTTTATTTAAACAACTGAATTTATTTGAGGATATTTTTAGTATTTCTATTTTTAACCATTTCTTATAAATACGGATATTGATATAGATATAGATATTTAATAACATTAATAATTATTTAAATGTTGAGAATTAAAATATCTTATAAATTATACTTATAAATCTTACAGATATTTTTGTATTTACAGCAATGTTATACGACTAAAGCATGTGTGATGTTATGAGTCATTCGAAAGCTTAATTTATAATCTTTCAGATAGATTTGTCTAAAACTTATTATAATGTTTCTTTTGTTAATAATTTTGATTTTAATTGCAGATGTCAAAATATGATTTTCATAGCATTTTTTCTACAAGTTCAAGCTAGGACGTAATGCAGCTCAAACAGCTCGAAACATCAACCAAGTTTGGGGCAAGGGAAGTGTCAACGAATGCACGTTGCAGCACTGGTATCAAAGTTTTGCTCTGGCAATACCAGATGAAAGATGAGCCTCATGGCAGCCGTCCATCGAAGATTGACAATAACGAATTGAAGGAGCTGGCGGAAGCTGATCCATGCACAACTGTTCGAGCACTCACAGAAGAGCTTAACGTTTATCCTTCAACCGTCGCTCGGCACTTGAAGCAAATTGTTAAGTCGAAAAAGCTCGATAAATGGGTGCCTCACGAATTGAACGAAAGTAAAAATAAATCGTCGTTTTGAGGTGTCTTCCACGCTACTACTGCGCAACAAGAACGACCCGTTTCTCGATCGGGTTGTGACGTGTGATGAGAATTGGAATCTCTACGACAATTTGCGATATTTGGCACAATGGTTGGACCGCGATGAGACTACTCACTACTTTACGAAACCGAAACTCCACCTAAAGAAGGTTATGTTAACTGTTTGGTGGTCTGCAGCAGGTCTTATCCATCACAGCCTTCTGAATAAGGGTGAAACGAACACCGCAGAGAAGTACTGGCAAAAATTGAAAAAATGCATCACGAGCTCCGACGTATGTGTCCGAGATTGGTCAATATGAAGCGGCCACAACAACGCCAGGACACACATCGCAAAACCGACCCTACAAAAGATAAACAAATTGGGCAACTAAACTCTGCCTCATCCAACCTACTCATCGGACTTCTCGCCCACCGACTACCATATTTTCAAGCATCTGGACAACTCGCTCCAGGAAAAATGCTTCAAAACCAAGACGACGCCAAAGACGCCTTTAACGCTTTCATCGCATTCAGAATTCAGGCGTTCTACACTAGAGGCATCAATTAACTTGTTTCTCGTTGGCAAAAATGTATTGATTCTGATGGTTTTTATTTTGATTAATAGAGTTTTTTCTGTACTGAGTTACATTTGTTTAAAGTTTATGTGCAAAAACCTGCATTGGTTTTGCAACAACCTAATATTATTAAGGGATAAAAATCTCAATTTAAAGTGTAAAACTTGTTTAACATATCATATAACATTATTGACTAAATAGCTTACAGACTTAACGATTATTATTCTAATAATTTACATTCTGATCTAGTCTGGGTGTTTATTGAACGTATCCCAGATAATATCTTTAATAAAAATATATAATTTAAATAAAATAACGAAAATATACACTAGTAATAAAATTTGAAATAATATTTATTTATTCTAGTTAAACTACGTTTGGCATCTTCATTAAAAATTACAATTATTTTAAATAAATTAAGTCTTAGTAATCAAATAAACTAAAATCAATAAAAAAATTACTTTGAAACTGTCCATAAATCGAACAAGAGCGCCAAAAAACAAGTCCGGCGACGCTGTTTGGAGATCTTTTTCACCAAACCATTCGACAGTTTTCACAAAAGCTATTTTTGCTTGTTCTGTTTGATTTTTAAGTAGATTCACTCGATTATTATTTTCTCTGACAAAATTAACTAATCTTGTGGGAATGAGATCTGGATTATTTTCCACTGCATTCTTTATTAATGCTAATTCTTCTGCAACTCTTTCTAAACCGGTGCTAAGTTCTTCCAGAGCAGCCATGAGATTACAAAGACTGACTGTATAATAAAAATTTCTTCAACATATATTATAACAAAACAACCTTTATAAATTTTAAATTCTTCAAACATGATTTTCAATTTTCATTTTGGTTATTTTTTTTAAAAAAAGTATAATATATGAGAAAAACCAAATACAACTAAAAATAAAATATTGAAATAATAACAATTACTTAAATTGCCAACTCAAATATAACAAGCTTCTTAAAGAGATTTGGTAATAAATTTTCAGAGCAAAATAACAACATGGTCAACACAGAAATCCTCCACTTTATATACCGATATTCAATAAGTTCAAAAACCTTTATGACTATTTGAAATAATAAATCGTCAAATGTATATTACAGTATTATTCCCTTTGGGGACATTATAAGCTAGAAAACATACTTCCGCATTTGGTGTCGTTAATTAAAATTTTTAACTTTACTTTTAGTTGCGCATTAGCAAAAGCAGTTAGTAGATTCTCAGTATCGAAGTTGAACAATATGATGTGAACACTTCTACGACAGTGGGTTCTATGTTCGTATGATGATAAAACATTTATTTTTGCACTAGTAGAAATGATTTTTCATACTACATGTCTAAGAACCACGAAAGAGATCAATATCTTTGAGAAAGACTTGAAATTCACATTTGCTTCAGCAAGAATTTAGTCCACATTAAATGTGTAGATATTAAAACATGATACATATAATTTTGACACAGATATACCGTTTTTAAAAGTCAGATGGTAATAAAACATTAATGAATAACGTAAAATTTATAACACAAAAAATAATATTTATCAAAACATAGGATAAGCCATTCATTAGCGAAGTCTTTTTTCATTAGATATTAAAGTGTAACACGAAGTTTAACATTACTTCCCTGATTTGCAATACAAGTTTATACTCTAACCAAAAGTACAAATGAGCAGAATTAAAAAAGTAACAAAATCATCCTGCTGTTAGGTATCCCTGGGAGTTGATGAACAATTGAATGCAATGTCACAATAAAAGTACTTTTCCAAATAACCAATGCATCGCTTTCATTCATGAAAAAAGACTATCCGAAATAAACAGTGTTTGTTTATCAAATCATTTCACATTTAAATTTATTTTCAAAATTTGAAAAGAATTCAATTAAAAACATCATTTTTGCTTAAACAAGTCTCATTTTACCCCTCGACGATCACGAACATTAATCCTGTACATGGATTGGCAAAACTATATTTAGGCTACCAAGAAATTGAGTAACGAATGTTGAGGCTGTCCTTTTTTACACTGTATCATACAATACTAAATCAGAAAATTTTGATTGCAACCACTTATGCAGAATGTTTTAAAATAATCTCATCGTCTACCTAATTCTGTCAAATCAAAATCGAGTAAGACATCATTTCCATTTAAGACTCTATCATCCGCCATAAAGAAAATATTCCTAAGATATTGGAACAAAGGATAGTGAGACAAGATCGTTACCTAGGTTAATCCTTAACCCAAATGACGAAGAATAAGTCACTCGAATACAGTCATGATTCAAAATGTGACAATTGTGAGAAGTATTCACAATAAAATCAGTATTACATTTGGCCAGTTTTAGATTACGCTTTGCAATAAAAATATTATATTTATACATTTTCTTTTCACTTATTTGAAATGCATTTATGTTACATTTTCAAATTAAATATATTTCAATTAGAATATTTGCCAAATTTATAAAAAACGAAACACCGATAAACAAACCATAGAAGTCAACAGCAAAGCCCACATCTATTACAAATGTCAACGGGCCTAATAAATACCTCCTCCTCTGCCTGGCACACAACACGTGTCTGGTTGTGTGTCTGCCGCACAATACAACATCACTCTCGGCATTTGCTCATCAAAAAACTTTTATGAGGAACACCCCATGTGTTCAAAGTACAACACTGAATGTTACTGTCTCAAATTGAATTACTGCTTTGTTGATTAACTCTTGTTTTGAAAAGAAATAATTTTGTGTTAAAATGAATGTAACATTTTATTTTATGTATTGTCGGTGAAAGTTCATGTAGAACAGTAACGGTTAAAAGTTTACCACACAGTTTACCACACTTATTTACCTGTCAGTGGGCATGTACAAGCCTATAGTCTGGCCTTTGAGTCACAAGAGCGACCAGTATTGCTATGTATGATGTACTTCCATCGAAATATAGACGCTCATTTGTGTTTATATGTACCTAGAGTTACACACCTTTTCAGGCGGTCCTTAAAGAAACTTCATTGTCACAACAATACACACAGATGATTACTATAATTATAAATAATGTATAGTAGACATATTCGACATACGCAGTTAAGTACTTTTTAAAATTATTAATTATTATTTTTCAGAGTCAAAGAACATCATTCCATAGGAATAATTGATCTATAGCCACACACGCATTATTGAAAATATCAAAAATATTGTTACAGAATAAAAAAAAACTAACGAAACAATATATTCACCAAGCGCGTGAAAAGAGCGAAATCACAAAGGAGTTATTATAACTAAAGGACCAATTAGTTAATCAGAATGGGTTATGGGGTAGGCAAGAAGGGAATTGTATGTTACCATTGGTTCCAAAGTAAATTAGAAGAGATTTCATCAGGAGATTTATGTCATGTAGACATAAAAAAGACAAAGAAATATATCCAAAATCATTTTATGCTACCAGATTTAGCGAAAGTGGTGCAAATCGTTATAGGAGAATGTCAGGAATGCAAATGTAGAAAGATTCCAAGCGAAAAAAACAAAAGAGAAGTTGATTCCAATAAGTAGTGACTGAGTTTTTTGCTAAATCTTTTTCTAGTAAATTTCATCGCCGAATTTGTAATAATATTTTTTATAGTAAATTTCATTGTGGAATATGTGATAATATTTTTGTAGTATTTATATCGTTGAGTGATATGTGAACAAATATATGTGAACAAAGGTGTGATTCAATTATATGTTAGATAACAAAGGTATGGGTTTGAACGTTACAGTAAGGAACATAATCGGAAATCTAAAACACAAGTAATGTAAATAATTTTATACCATTTTATATAATATTTAAATAACACATGGCAAATCATTGAGGTACATCTTTGTTCGATTAACCGTGTTCCATGCATCGAATACGATTGATCGAATCATTGTTAAACGATACATCGTCGCTTCCTAGACATTTTCTTGTTTTCATTTCTGTAAATTTTCATTGCCATTATTGTATCACAATAGCAAATATCAATGACCAAATAAAATTTTATATTTGAATCTAGCTGTTTTATATTTTACTGTTATTCTTTCGATGCATCGTTTAACGATTAATGTTTTCCCATGCATCGACCATATGTAACGATGTACGATACGTTGCGTCGCTCTCTACTCTCTTCCACTTTTTTGAAAATATTTAATTAGTTATTACATAATCATCAATTCGATATCTATAAAACTGCTAAATTGTTGTCAATTAAGCCTGAAGATAGTGGAAAATTCACCGAAATATATTGCGACCATAAAATTTATTATTTGAATGGCGTAATTGATTATCCTTTATTTTAAACACTTAATTCTAAACTTCTATTTATTTTTACATTTAATTCATGCTTTCTTTGAAATTCTATTTAATCCTGAATTTAATTTTCTATTTATAAAAATTGTAAATTACTTATTGTAAAATGTAAATTTTATTTAGAAAAAATATTTTAATAAATTAAAGATATCCCATCAAAATTTTACATGTTATTAAGAACCGTCTGATCTCGAGTATATCAACTAATCATCTGAGTTGAGGAACAATCCAGCAGCATTACATACAGCGCACAACTTACCATTTAACGAAAATATTCCACGAAGTGTGATAAAATATAGATTGAAATATTCAAATGATTTTAATTTAATAATATTGTCATTTATTATAAATTATTGCAATTAAATTAATTTAACATCATTTTTACTAATTTATAGGATAAATTTAAGAGCACATTAATCGATAATACTATCGCCTATTTATCGATTTATATTTTAATTTTTTTAAATATATTGGATAGTTCAAACAAAACTTTATATTTTACGGAAATATGATTCATTAAACAATTTATCAAACGACAATTTACAATTTAAAATGTAACAAAACAAACCTCTGGAAGCGTCTTCTACGTATTGTAATTCGGACATAAAGTTTTTTAAATCAGGAAATTTATCTTCAATGCAAAACGCAATGTAATTCATTAAGGACCATTTATCATCAGGACTTCGACATTCAGGGAGCTGCAAGAAGAGTATTCATGTTACCATTCGTTTATTATTCAAACATATAATGAAATGGCCAATTTATATCATATCATAGAACAAAACACATCGGATATTACTGTTCAGAAACATTCTTTAACTCACTCTATTTATCATCGTTCTGGTTTAGTCAAAATTAATGGTTCTAAAATATCTATGTAAAAAGTTTATCAATCTACTCGATATGATTTTAATGGGTAAACCTTACATTTTTTAATAGCAAAAACTGAATGAATAAAAGATCATGGAGTTTAGAGAGATTTAATTATACATAATAAATGCGAAATAAACCTATGAATAGATATGTGTAGAATTAAATTTTCCTGAAGTTTTCTACAACTATAACCTGAGTTATTCTTTTGATATTAATTCTACAATTGTTTGATTATAAAGAATTTAACAAACACATTTATTTAATTATACTTATTTAATTCTTTTGGTATAATGACATTAAGATTTGATTGTCAAAAGGAAAGTTATCTTTTTTCTAGGTTCTTTTTGTACAAAAAGTATAAACAACTACCAGTGGATTCTGGTCGCCTGTGATTTGAAAAAAAAACAAACTGGAAATCTACAATAGATATCCAAAACTAACTGAATGTCAAAGCGATGCAATTTAAACGCTAATGGAACGCTACAAACATTTTTTAGATTAGAAACCAAAGAATGACCAATCGAAACAAAGAATAAAATCACATCAAATTAATTCACGGAATCAGGCTATTGGATTGTCAGCTACATTTGGCAACTCATTAAAGGAGAAGATATCGACAAAACATCAGAGAAATTATATATGATCCGACAAGTGGAAAAAGTGGTAGAAAGAGACAACTCAGGAAATTCCCTTGTCTTAACACGGCAAATTATTGACAAAATTCTCCGTATTGCCAAAATAAATGAACTTATACAACTTCATTACAGAAACTATGCATGTCTTATAGTCATTTCTCATGAACATTATACTAGAAACACGCAATAAGCTCGCCAAAATCTTAACGAGAGGAAAAGTAAAAAATAACAGTAAGCAACACGACCACTGCTTGAGAACGAAATTTTAAATGGAACCGAAAAAACAATGCAGTCAATTTTCAATGACAAAAACTGAAACAATACCGACATTGGACGCGATAAATAAGTATGCAGAGCCTAAAATACCAAGTCCCCCTAAAATTGATTGGTCTAAGTGTCAAAGGGCACCGATTTTAATTTCAATCTAATTTCAGCAGAAACTATCAAATTATGTCGAACGAAAACATATAGCACAAGACTGTGAAATACGTCCTACTCCGATATTAAATATTGCAACCCTGGATTTTGAATGCTGAAACTATTATTCAATAAAATATTATATTATAAAAATATTCACACATCTACGAAAACATCACTTGACAACTACAAAAGACAGCATCTTATCAAACATCAAACACAGCTGTGTCACCTGGACCAGCCACAACAAAGGGCCAGTAGACCGTGCAGCGGACACAAGTATCAGTCAAACAATGTCGCTGCTGGAGAGATGCGAGAATTTATCGAGATAACCCAACCAAATGATCTACCACAGACGTGCCTTAGTTGGCAGAAGATCAATGGAGTTTAGCCACCCATTCAGTAGTCTTATATAATAAAGTTGGTTTTTTTCTCTCAAATAAAAATAAAAATAAAAAATAGAAATCAACATTCATTTTTATACATGTTCCAAAATACGTAATTTAAATTATAATATTAAATTCAGTTATCTGTTCTATGTTTAGAGCTTGAGATTTGTAAATTTACCGACGCTTGATTAAGATTCGAAATAAATATGGCAGATTAATGACATTAGTGTGTAATTCACTTCATTCAAGTCGCTAGTTTTTACAATTCAACAAACTTTTTCGAATGTTTCTTAAACAATTTGTACCAAAGGAGTTAAAATATTCGTTTTTACAATTTAATTTGTATTGTTTTCTAAGTTTTATTATTATTCACTGAACTTTCTGACTTCTGTAATGATTGTTATTTGTCGACATAAATGGTAATGCTCGCGAAGTTGTAGTGCTATGTTAGGGCGCTGGTTTTTAACCGTTGTTCCACAGAACACTAGCGTTCCGTGAATTTACAGTAGGTGTTCTGCGAAATTTCGGAAAAATTATATTTTATTCAAACAATCAAATATTACTCGTGTAATTAAAATTTAATTATCAAATTTATTGTGTTGATCTTTTGTATTTAAATATGATTTTAATGGTTATTTCTCGATTATTTTAGCTGCTTGTGTTAAAAGATAGATAAATATATTCTTAAAAGAAAACTAGATTCTGACATAATTGAAGCAAGTGTATGTAAAACGAATACTGGTGACGTAGATGCAGATCAGAATAAATACAGAACTTCACTATCAATAACTGTAATAATAAGAGACGTTACTCCAAAGACTACTTAAGTTTTGGCTTTACTATACCACAGTGTGTTATTTGTGGCTAAAAACTAGCAAATAGCGCCATGGTATCAACCAAATAGAGATGGACGATTGTGACCCGAACCCGACTCAGTATCGGGTCGGGTTCCGGTTACAGTTTAGAAAATCGGGTTGGGTTCGGGTTGACAAATTTCCGATTTAGCACAATGTTTCAAAATCAACATTTATTTACATTCGAGTTTTTTTACATTTTTGTCTAGTCTCTCGAATTATTTTTAGCGTACCTTCTTCTTCTGCAACATCAGAGAGAGGCTTCAGTGAAGCTGGTTTTATAATAAATAAAAGACGTGTTCATTTTTCACCAACTGCCCTAGATTAAATGCTTTTTATGTTATCTTTAATGGGGCTCCCATCATTTGCAGCATACTGATAATGTGTTGTCCAATAAAGATCCATTAGCATTCGGGTTAATTCAGATTGTTCTAAAATACATTCGGATCGGATTGCAATATAATAAATCCGGGTTGGGTTGGGTTCGGGTTTGACTCATGAAAATTCGGGTCGGATTGAGAGATTTTTAAGGATGAACGCCCATCTCTACAACCAAATTAAAACGCCATTTCAACACAAAACATCCAAATCTAGCCTCGAGAACGAAATCTTCTTTTGAACGATTAATAGAAATGCAACAAAAACAGTCAAAATGTTTTAAAAAAGGTGAAAATTTCAGATATAGCTCAAATTGTGTCTGTGAGGAATATTTTGAATGTTTGATGTTTTGTGTTTGAATGTGTATGTTGATTTGGAATTGTGTCTTTCCTACCCAGATGGATGATTAATATTTTAATTTTTACTATCTGAAAATATGTAATGCTTAAATTTATTTTTAATTTAAAATAATGGTAAAATTTTAAATATGTTAATTAATTTCATTTACAATTTTAAATAAATAAATTGAAGTAATATTTTTTTAAATAATTAATAAGTATTTAAATTTTATCTAATAAATTTTGAGTAAATATTTTAACAAATTATTTATATAACCATTTGCTAAATAAGATTAATCAATTAGTTAGAATACAATCATGCGAAAGCTTCGAAAAAGATTGTCTTGAGGATAATCAACCTTGTTATGTTAATCAAAATATGAAAAGTCAAATTGGTGTTCTTAATAGTGTCCATTAAACTTGCGGAAGTAATTGCTGCACAATGTAAGGTACATACTACGGAAGAATCTTTAATTATGCCTACATGTTTAGAAATAGTTAATATTTTCTTTGGAGACGTAGTAAAAAAGGAAATTTTGAAGATTCCTCATTCGGATTATACAATTAAAAAAAAAGGATTATGAGCTGTAAAATCTATTTTAAAAATATTAGGAAAGTGACGCGTGAGGCCTTATTAAAAAATCTTGGATTAATTAATATTCAAGTAGCACACTCTACTTCTCTGCTAAACATTTCTAAATAGGGCCTCATCATTTTAGTGATTATATGTGAACTATTATTAATATAAACAGTGAAACTAATGTTAATTTACTTTGATTATAGCACGATTTGGCAAATTCACCAAAATTAGTTACTAAAATAAATTTTAAAAAACAGTGTCCTGATATGAATTTAAAATTAGTTGTTCTAAAGATGATGATTAAATCGTCGAAATAAACCAAAAATAATTGTTCTTAACATAACATTTTCAAGTTTTATAAATCCTTCAGATTAAAGTACTATTAAAAAATATTTTGATATATTACACTGGGTAACAACTGAAAAATCGTCAGGGGTTTCTCAGCCGATTTAGATTAATTTTGGTGTTCTGAGTCCGCATATCACATTGATATTGCTCTATCAGGTAAACGTTTTGAGATACAGCCATATACCTACCTGGACCAGTTTGCCTCAATCCCTCTTGTGCGCTCCTCAACTCTCAAAGAGAAATATGAAGCAGTGAAGTACTTGCTCTACAAATTCCAACACGAGCAGCACCAATGGATGATCTGCGTCTTAAAGATGGTGAAGTTTCTACTTGGTCGTAGTCCGGGTTCACGAAGTACCCATGCTTTATATGTATATGTGACAGGCGAAACAGAGCCCAGAACTATGTAAAGATAGAGTGGCCGGCGCGAGAGCAGTTAGTACCTGAGGCGAGAAACATAATAAACGAACCTCTTGTTGACCGGGAGAAGATATTGATCCCACCACTACATATGAAGCTTGGGTTAATGAAACAGTTTAAGCGCGCTCTGGACAAGGATTGAAAGTGCTTCCACTACCTGTGCCGAGCCTTTCCTCAACTGACCATTAAGAAGCTGAAGGCCGGCATTTTCGTTGGCCCACAGATGCGACAGCTCATCAAGGACACAAACTTCCAAAACTCCATGAATACGCTACAGTGCACCGCGTGGAAATCGTTTGTGCAGGTGGTGAACAACTTCCAGGGGAATATGAAGTCAGCAAACCACGCCAGACTCATTAGCAGCATGATAGAGGCCTTCCAAAAACTCGGTTGTTTGATGAATATAAAGATGCACTTCCTGTTCTCACAAATGGAGAACTTTTCTGAAAACCATGGGGCGATGAGCGACGAGTACGGAGAAAGTTTCCATCAGGACATGCACCAAATGGAGATGTACCAGCGGACGTGGGACGTAGTCATGATGGCGGACTACTGACAGTCGCTGACTAAATAAAAACTGAATGAATTTGGATATGTGGACTTTTATTTCTCGAGGAAAATGGAAAAAATCATCAGGAGTTTCTCAGCTGATGATCCGTAAAAAGTCTTTTTTAAGAAAAATCGATTTTTTAAAAATTTCTGTAAGAAAAAAACCTGACTTGATTGAGCAAAACCAAGGTCATTTTCGAACTCAAAGCATCAAAATTAGTCTAATTCAGCTGAAAATCCCTGGAGCATTTACAAAAAATATTTTTTTGTTACCCAGTGTTATTCTGTTTATCAAAAGTATATTTTTAGGATTATAAATTCCTATTAATTTTGTTATCGCTAAATGATAACCAATGTCTCGACAAACCAAACAACTGTAATTTAATGGAATCATATATAATTTATAAATAGAAAACAAACTTTTTACTATAATTATAACTCAATATTATCGTTATTATTAAAAGTGTAATGAATTTTGAGATTTGTAATATTTTTTAACTCACCATATCTAAACTTTGAATTCGAAATCCCATTGCTTTCCCACGCCTAGAATCATTCATTCGATTACCAAAAGCAAGAACGATTTCCAATATCTTTTTTAGTTTTTGACTTTCCATAACACTACGACAAGCCAAAGCCACAGTTCTTATTTTCTGAATGCAGTTAACGACATTAATCAAATTTTGAAATTAAAGAAATATATTTTTGATAGTAGCAATTGATAGGACAACATTGTGATACTTCAAAATGTTCAGTTTCTTGTTGTATGCTATTTCTAGTATTGTTTTATTCTACCCATAAGGTCGATTATTATGAATTAGCTTGATAGAATTTTAATAACTTGAAAAATGATTACTACTATAAAATTTAAATTGCACATTAAAAATTATTTTTAAAATTATTTACCACGATTGAATTTAAAAAGTAATATTTGAAAGCAATGTTATTAGAAAATTGACTTAAATTCAAAAATTCTAAAAGTATAGCCAAGTAATAATTGATGTCATTTTTAAAAAATATTTGAAACAAATTTATTAAAACAAACAAAAGAATTTAATCAACAATATATTCGCCGTTGTTTTCCACTACTTATGCCTAAAGTTCAGGTGACATCTTAATACCTCTGTTATTAAATTCTTGTGATTTAGATTCAAAAAATTCGGTCAAGACATTTTTGATGCACTCTTCATTTTGGATTTTTTTTCCACTAAGAAAATGCTGCAATGAATGAAACAAACGATAATCGGATGGTGCAATATCAAGACTACACTATTATCTCGCTTTGCGTCGTTTCGTTTTGCATTTTTTCGAAGTTGCGTTGCTGCTTAATTAGTACTAATTTTCACTGTGCGCCGTTAGATTTTCGAGGTTGCGTTTTTTGGGTCTTTAATTTTTTTTTATTTTTTTGACATTTTCTTTTTTTTCTAAAAGATGACATAAGTTTTGTTTCTAATTGCGCAATGTCATCAAAACTCGGGGATTCCTTTTCTAACTGAAAAATAACGCAATTTTAATACAGTTTTCTTTTCATTTTGTTTTGTTAATTTTAGAGTTCAGTTTCAATTATGTAGTGTGTTGGGCTTTTTGTAACGTTTCATTTAGTAAATTGTGCTTTTTTTAAAAGAGAATAATAATTTTTTATACATTTTTAACGGGTTGTTTCTAGTTACAAAAAAGGTAAATATTTTTCCAATTTATTTATTGGCAGAGCTATATTATTTTTTTACATGCATTAGTAATTTTTTAGCCAAATGAGTGGACAGGGCGCTGCTGGTAGAATTATAAAAATAAAAAAACTATCAGCTTGGTGACAAAAATTTGCGTCTTGTTTTTATGAAACGTAACCCGGATGCAAAGTGAGGTATTGGAGCATATGGTAGATGCTTAAGAACATAACTACCGTATTTTCCGTGTATAAGACCCCTTTTTTGTCAAAATTTAATGAATATTTAGCGCGAATTTTCAAAAATTAGTAAATATTTGAAATATTTATCGAACACAAAAGATTTTAATTTATTTTCTGGAATGAATTAATGTACATTTTTGAATTCTTTTCCAAAAATGCACATCCAAAAATAAGGGGGGATCTTATACACGGAAAAATACGGTAATTAAGAACGATCCATAATATATATATATATATATATATAATATCCATATAAAATAAAATTTAAAATATTATTTACAGTTTTATAAATAACTGACAAAACGTTCGTTCCAAACTAAGTATATTGGGTTGTTGCATAAGTTCCCGCCGTTTTTTAAACATTTATTTTCAAAGAAATCAAAGAATTTTAACAACCAAAATAATGACTCAGTTAATTATATATTTAATGAAATCATAAAATTTTAACAGCAAAAATAATAACACTTCAATCAATTATGTACTCTCATTCATTGTTCACTACTTCTTCCCATCTTTCCACCAGTTTGTTGATTCCACTTCGCCAGAAATCCTTAGGTCGAGTCTCGAAGAAGTTGTTGAGCCAATACTCAAGATGATCCTGATTTTCGAAGCTAAGACCCCTCATTTCATTTGAAAGGCAGCGGAAGAGCGGGAAATAGGGAGGATGTTGAAGGACCTCCCAACCGAGCTCTACTGAGTACTTCTTTTCTACTGTCATGTTCTTTCCAAGCATTTCCCAGTGAATTACACCTTCCCAATCCCACATACACAAATCATTGTCCTCATCGGGTGCAGGTCTTTCCTGATCCTGGGCTTAGGCTTCTCTCCAGGACTCATCCACTCTTTCCTTTGTTTCATATTCACATAGAGACACCATTTCTCGTCTCCAGTGACGATTCTGTATAAGAAACGTTGCCTGTGGTCATGGGTTCCTTGGTGTCGAGCGAGATTTTGAGCAGCAATGGAAAGCCGCTTATCCTTCTGTTTTTGGGTGACTTCGTGCGGGACCCAAGCTCCAAGCTTTTGAGTGAAATTCATCGACTGAAGATGGCGTGAAATTGTCGCCAAATCACAATTCATCTTTTCGGCCATCTTCCATCAAAAGATCCCCGAGTTTGTCCTCGTCCATCTCGACTGGTCTTCCGGAACGAGGAGTGTCGTTGAGGTCGAAATTATCGTGTTTGAACCTGGCAAACCAATCCCGAGCAGTTTTCTCAGCTATAGCGTCCTCTCCATACATGGCACAAATATCTCTGGTAGCTTCACTCGCTTTTTGATCTCGATTAAAGGCGAAAACAGGTGTCGAAAATGCGATTTTTTGTCGACTTGACAATCCATTTGACGGTTCTAAAAAAAGGCAAAAAAATAATATAGTCAAAAACGATTACTTTAATCTTGTAGAGCATAGCACGGGCTTTCTATTGGTATATAACACTTCGCCAAACATAAAAAAGTCTTTGTAGAACAAATAGTTTCATGTAACGGCGGGAGCTTATGCAACAACCCAATACATAATTATACAAAATGATAAATTTTAATAACTATAATTAATAATTACTAATAAACATAATTATTAATGATAAGAAATTAAGAAAAAGATATAATGAAAACCTCTTGTAAAGCAAAATATGTTTCATCAAAGGCATCCATATACAAAATGGCTTCTAATTTCATTTCAACTCGATCGATACATGATAAAAGTGCTACTAAACGATCTTCATTAGCCAAAACATTGAGACTTTCACCGGTAATATCACGATACATATCAGTTTCCTGGAAGCTTGGTAACTGATACAACAATCGATCAGCAGCTTCGGAAGGCATATCAAA
Source organism: Girardia tigrina (assembly GCA_001938485.1). Lineage (NCBI taxonomy): Eukaryota > Metazoa > Platyhelminthes > Tricladida > Dugesiidae > Girardia > Girardia tigrina. Next base: position 11,131 of record MQRK01223727.1, on the reverse strand, counting down.
GTTAGTAATAGCGCATGCCAAGGGCCTTCCCCATTCACGGAAAGAGATTGCATCACTTTGCAAAAGTTTTTCTTGAATTAAATAATTGACCACCATTTTAATACATCTAGTTAAGTTATTTTAAAATAAAGTTCGCATAAACTTTATGACCTACTTTTGACGATTTTGATCTAGTAATGAGATTTTATCAGCCTGGTCATTTCCTTGATTTCCTTGACCATTATTTAAAATTCTATCAGGTCTCTCAGCACCTTTTCCATCAATGGTATCTAATGGAGGAACATCATATTCATGTTCAACGGGGGGTACTTTAAATATTTTTTCAAATCCATCAAGATCCAATTGTTTTTCAATGCGACTTCCATCAATCTCTTCAAACACAGTACCTTGTTGGTTTCGTAATATGTTCCATTTAATAAGTGGAGGATCACCAAGAACACTGGACGATGAAGTTTCCATCACATTAAATGGCTTTACATCTAAATTTTCTAAAATTTAGAATTAAATTTCAATTAGAAATGAAATTATAAACAATAAAACCAAACATATTCAAATTATTTAACAATATTAACTTAATGTAATAACAATTCAGATTGAAAGCGGCAGTACTTAAAGCCAAGTCATAAAAAATTTTACAATTTATATGAATACAAAGTTTGCAAATCTTAATTTAAAAAACAATTGTAGAAGTTAATTAACTATGACTTTATATTCAAATGGAGTCCAAATAGAACATGTATATAGAACTACCTTTTCAAGTTTGCTTATTCAATTTAACTTTGGTAAATGAGTAATTCCATAATGACAAATGTTTCATACGATTATCTCTTGGATTACTATGATTTTTTTTGTGTTGAGATGCATTTTCACTGTTATAAAAGGCACTTTATGTATAACAGGACTAATTTTTTAAATCTCCACCACTTAAATTCATCACTTATAAATTCACCATTTTAAAAACTTAAAGTATCTCTGGTTTTGAACCATTCGTTTAAATAAATTGACAAGGTTTAAAGGTAAGATTGGTTTATTGAATACTTTTTTAAATAATAGTTTAAAAAAATGTTTATGGGCTATATTTTTTGTACACTTAAAAAGATTCAGATTGTCTCTAACATCAACCCCAATTGATGGTATATAGGTTATTATTTGGAGCAGAATTTAGGATTGCGAATCAATTAGTTAACTTTTAGTTTGTCCTATACATACAATATATAATTATACAAATTCATTCTAATATAAAATTCTAACAGACATTAATTAAATTAGTTGTTTTTAACTAATCACACGCAAATAAATAATTTACGTATGGAAATAATAATCATTAATTCCTTATTTTTGAATTGACATAACATATAATTACGATTAAGTGACCTTGTTTCTCGTAACAGTTCAAATAGAAGGGTACGATGTTCCATCAGTCTAGTACAATTGCCAATTTCACAAAATAATATTATTTTATAATAATATATGAAATTTAATTATTCATTTTATAAATTTGATTTCCAATATATCTTTGAGGAGGTAGTTTGAAAGCGTACACTTTAATTCCAATAAATTGTTCGATAAATTAGAGGGTAATAAAGAGACTCAAAATCAGCAAAAAAAGCAAATAAACGCACTTGACAAAAAATAAGACAGACTCTTTAATTAATTGGATCAGAAATTTATTCGAACAAATACAATGTAATTTAGAGTCTAAGATGAAAAAGGAAATATTAAAACATGTTTCCAATGAGATCTGGTTTTAAAGCATTGAGAGGTTGAATCAGTACATTCACAGTATAACAACAACATTCGACCACTTTCTTTGAATGTTTTTGTGACATATAGTTTTTTAAGTGTATTTGCTCGTGGTATACTACCACCATCCTTTGGGTTCTGCTATATAAAACTACACATGTAATGTTGTCAACGTTCTCCAGTGGTATATTAGCTACCATAACTGATTCAACCAATTCCATTATTAACATATCTGTAGCAGCAGTTGAAATAGTTGATCGTTTAATGCATCCAATAATGGCACTTCATCCTTTGTTGCTTGTGAGGTAATTCATGACTTCATGTTGTTGTTTTTTGCAAGGACTGAGTGCTTCTATGCCTGTAAATAATCAGCTGTAGTCTGGTGTTTAATATGATCAACTGGCAGTAATCCACCTTCGCAAAAAATTTATCCTATCCAAATTCTTTTACTCGGTATTGGAGCCCAATGTTAACCGCATTTCTATTACTGTGCTTAATATTGTTATTGGCCATACTTACAGATGAAGTTTAATAAATTCAATTTAATTAACCTCCTCAGACCCAGTGCACATTGTAATGTACATAAATTTCAATCCTTCTTTCAAAGCCATTTTCAACTTGTTTTTATTGGGAACCTATTATACATCAAAGTGTACACAATATTTATTCGTTTATTCTTGCCAGTGTCCCCATCGAGTGAGTAACATTTGTTTTATGTGCCATTCTTGCAAATTTTGAAAAATATTTAAAATAAAGTCAGGTCTGATGAGGTTAATCAATTATCATTTTAATATTTATTTTTTCAACTGCAAATAAAACAAATTTAAAATATTTTAGTAAACACATGTCGAAAAAGATGTAATTTAAACAAATAAAAATGCAAAAAAATGATTAATGAATTTTTAGACCGATAAATTTATTTTACAATGAATTCTTCATTAATATTTTCAGTACTGAGAGGTAAATTCTGCAGTAATAATTCCGTGGCGCTGAACGTAATTCACTGATTTCCATATATGCTCGATTCGTTACGATATCATGTTCAATCAAATATTTTAGTGTTAAAAAATCTCCAATAGAATGTGTTCCTCCTTCCTGATATTTTGATAACGGATGAGATTTCTTTTTAATTTTTCATATTGATCAAACACATATTCTAACTAACGATTGGAGACTGTCCATAAATGACGTCACGTAGGAGGGGGAGGCAGGTCAGAATTTTGTGGCGAAGTGTGACGAGGGGGGAATGACATTAAATTTTAACCATGACAGACTGTAAAGGCCTATTAAAGATCTATTAAAAATGATCCCTTTTATAATATTATAAATTTCCATACGTCAATTTTATCTCTTCATATCACTCATATTGTTCTTAATTTGAAATCACACATTCTTTGGATAATAAATGTTTTTGAATTATGAACTCTAAAAATGTATACCGAGATATTAACGGAAAGTCTGATCCAATTTATTACATAACATTTTGACAATAGAAATTTCCTTTTTCAAAAAGATGGATCATCTTGTTGTCATACATCTAAGTTTACAAAAATAATATTTTCTTCTGGAAATGGTCTTCAAGAAGCAGAGATTTAAGTTACATAGAGAATGTTTGTGTAATTATGAAAACAGGAATTACGAAAAAAACGTCCTAAAATAAAATTGATTTGAAGAATAAATTTTTTCAATATGGAATAGTTTTCCCATTGATAAATGTCAGGATTTATACAATTCAATGAATAATAGAATGGAAGATCTCATAAAAGCAAAGGGTGATGTTACAAGATTTTAAATGTGTCCGATTTCTTTTGAATTGAAAATCAAATTTCAGAATTCTTTTGAATTAGACTACACATTTTTGAATGTGAATAATTTTTGAATAATTTAACTTTCTTATTTGATTTCTTCAAATTATTTTAGAATTGTATTTTAGATTATCGTAAAATATCAAATTAGTTCATCTATAATATAAATAAGTATTTAATATTTATAATTTAAAATGTTTAATAAAAAAATATTTTACGTGCCCAAATACATATGAATTTGGGTAGTAGATATAATCCCTAATAGAATACAAAATCTCTAATGAATAAAAAAACCAAATACAAAAAATATCTTAATTAACCCTTTCAACACGATTTTTACATTCTTTTTATTAGCTTAATTTATATATATA
>MQRK01223723.1:9536-19862 GCA_001938485.1 Girardia tigrina | reverse complement strand
AATTTAAAAACAACGGGGATAGTCGAGTTTGACTATCCCCACAATTCTCACTAAAGGTTTCGGGCGCAAGGGGCGTTGAGCGTGGGGAAGGGCTTCCTTCGAGTAGGCATCGTAACAGATAGTTTTAATTTTTAATAAAAACCCTTTTCTCCCATACGGGATACTTTTGGTTTAATAAAAAAAATTTTTAAGGAATAATAAGTAAAAATAAATTTTAATTATAAATTTACTTGACTCCTTTTTTGTTTATTCGTTAAGAGAATTTTTTGGGCCAACTAAACTAAATTTGCTGCTGTTTATATAGTGGTTTTCATCAGCCTTGAAAATTGATCAAAGAAAACAAAGACTAAAATATTTTTAATTTTCAATTCCAAATTTTGTTAAACCAAATATATGAAGATGGTAGAATTCTGATATGTTGTAGTTCGAAATGCATCACGGAACATTGTTACGGCCGAAAACACATTTTACGCAAATCCACAAATCACCAAACACAACATGCAGCAAAAATAAAGAAAATAAAGGAATCCCGTAAAAATAATACATATATTTAAATAGTAGCACAGATTCGAACCTCGAGGCCGACCCCGATTCTCTCATGGATCGATGGAACACTAAAGACACCGCAAGAGAACTAAAAACACATTATAAAGGAAAACCAGACAGAGTTGAATAAAAACTTACCCGATAAAAGAGGACGAAGAACCGCTCCGCCACGGGCAAAAGCACTGCTGGGAATCCGTGAAAGTGACCCGTCGATGTTTGAAGGGTCCATGAGTAGAGATAATAAACCTTAAAAGAATAAAAATTAATTAAAAGAAACCCAAAAATTAATAAAGTCGCCTACTGAATTATCCAGTGGAGCTGAGAGGTCATTTGACCCCCTCCGTGTAGCCCCTCACAAGATGAGTCCCTCAGCAGAACTTGTGGGACGTCAACAGATACCCGGAAAAAGTTATTCACCCTGAAAGAGAAAAAATTAATTAAAAATTCGACCAAAAAAAATAAAAATAATTTTTGTTGATTTTGCTTACGATTATTTATTTAATATTGGTTAATTTATTACGTCAAATAAATGTATTTTTGATGGTTTGTTTACCTTTTAAATATAACTGACCCGCAAATTTGAGCTCCGGACGTCTAGCGCACCGACCTAGGCGGGTTCCCTTCCCGTCGTCGTCGCCGTCCCAAGGAATCCTGTGAAGTTCCAAATGAGTTTCGGTGATGAGTCGAAAGCGACCTCCAATCCAAATCGGAGTGCCGCCTTGAAGATTCGACTTGATGAATTCAAACAAAATTTTCCTTAGAACAATTTTTTTGGATAATTTTATATAAAATAGATTTTCCCTTATTATGGATTTTGTCGTTTTAAGTTTTAAAAGAAAACTTTAGAATTACAATAATAATTTACTGTGACTTTTATGAGAAATAGCTTTATTTTATCTAATGAACTTTTACCTAAACCGTTTTATCGACTTCTATCTTTAGGAATTGAAAATTAGACTTTCCAATAATTTCGTTTCGATAATAATTTCGTTTTCTAGGGATTATTATTATTGACTGTTATCATTGTGAATAAAAAATTAAAAATTTTTATCATAATTCTATAATAAATTTCTATAAAATTTCTATTTCTGTTCTAATAAATTTTTATTATAAATTTCTATTCCATGATAAATATTTCTATAATAAATTATTCGTAAATTAAAAATTGAAATTTCTATAATAGTTTTCTTATGTGAGAGGTTTTATTGTCTAAGAAATCTTGGGAATTAAATGGAATTTTAAAATGAAATTTTAATCTCGAAATAAATTTGATCGTTGACGTCACAGCAATTCTAAGCTCGATTTGTTAATTTATTTGCGACTAATTTTGGCCTTACAATTGGATCTGTCGATTTTATTTTAATTTAATTCTTTGGTCGTATAAATTTAGCGTTAGCGAATTTATCGTTGGGATGCATGAGTGATAAATTTGTCATTGAAATTATTACACATTCATAGTATTGTTTCGATGCGACGAAAATTTTTCTTTTCTTCTTTCATCCAAGAGTTCGCAAAGCCGCGAATAATTTTTTTTGTTGTTGTGCAAGCCTGTTATCGATATTACCGAAGACGAATTTTTGCGGTAAAAATAAATAGACCTACTGATATATGTCACGACCCTTTTGTTTAAAACATTTTTGAAGACTCTGAGCCCCCAGTGACTATTAAGGGTTAGCCACGACCCTTTTACCAACTGATATTATTCTCTAACTTAACTCCTATCCTACTCTGGGTCGGACGTCTCTCCTCGCTCAACATCTGTCTAACAGTGAAGAGTCCGGAGGACCTTCGGGTTCAACTAAAGACAGGATGGGCGATGGGTCCCCCGCCTAGCGGAGTGTCGCTCGGGGATGATTTTATTCGATTTAGAATTCTTATCCTTTATGGTTATATGTCTTGTGTAATGTAGGACTTACGGCATTGTTGTGTTTGAATGCGACTTATTGCGTTTGTATGTTGTATCTTTACTAACTTGTGGCACTGTGGGTGTTGTTATATAACTAGGAAAAGTATATCATAAAAGTCACGATTAGCGAGCATTATAACTCCAGGAGACCCATACTCGACAACAACTCTGCGTACCCTACTCCCCTGCTTATATAACTCAATTTACGTCGAATTTTAACCCGTATGGATTCGCAATTTGCTAAACTCTTAGGCTCCCGCTGGCCCATTTTCATCTTTATAATAAAACTAGTTATTGGTAAATCTTTCGAAATTCACTTAGCCAATTTTGCCTTTCCCTCAAAGTTAGTATCGAAATAAACGTTTGTTCGAGATATATTAATCGTAATTATAGGATAGACTTCAAAAAAAATTATTTCTAAAGAAAGTGTAGAATTCTAATTTTAAATTCAGCAAATCCCACAACATCACCCCATCTATAATCCATCTGGCTCAACTTAATAAAATTAACAATTTTAAATCCGGTAAAGCTTATCAAAAAAAATATTATTAGTGAACTACAAGAGTATCAATATAGCGGTTCGCAGATTTAGTTCAAAAAATTTTTCTCACGTCGATTCTTGTGCAATTAATCAAATTCATAAATACTCAAACTGAATTTTGTAAAATCGCAATTAACTAAATCCTCGTCCGAATTAAACTTAAAACTGGGATTAAAATTGATTTCGCAAAATAATAAAAGAATAAATACACAAAAGATCGTAAAATAAATCCTATAATAAAACAAAATTTAAGTCGTTGTAAAATTGATTAAAATATATTAGTAATGAAAATAAATCGCTAGAATTCTGTTTGTTTAAATATGTCAATTAAATGACATGTCATTGCCAAAAATGAATTCGCTGATTGATTACAAACAGAATCCTAATGGATCGGTGCGGAGCTATCTCGCCCGACGGCTCGAGACCCGCGGACCCCAAAGGTGGAGCCACGTCGTCACGAGCTCCCTGCTAACGAATGCGGTCATGTCGATCGACCGTACGTCGAAAATCATGAGCGGCGGTGCGTCATTTTCCTCTGACGGTGCGCCGGACTGTTCGGACAAGCTGGACATGACGGAGAGGACGGCGGCGACGATTAACTACGACGACCTACGGGTTACGCACAACTATATTGGTGCGCGAAGCGAATAATTATAAATCAAGGTAACCAGATAATAAAAACGTAAAATCAATAATAATAATAATGATATATTAAGATAACAACAAATGAAATTACATCGTTATTCTTGAACTCGATCTCGTAGGAATGTCACAGAGGTACGTAGCGTTTTTTAATTAAGTTGTTGTGTTATGCGGTATCCTCTACTGTGTCGTCAACTGTTGTTTRAATTTTTCCTTTTGTTAATTTTGTCTTTTGCCTTCAGTTGTGTCTTTCGTTTTATCTTGACGTYTGATTATTTTGTCTGTTCTGTGTCGTGAGTTTCTGAGAATTTTTTAATCGTTTTTGTGGTGTGATGTAGGTGCAATTTTTATGTTTTGACTATTCTTTTTATACTTGTAGGATGACACACCGGCTCCAGATCCCGCCAATGGTCGAGATGGTCCGATTTCTTTGGATTCCTGATTGGATGGCCAAATATGTAGGTCACTTAAATTTTTGAAACTTTTGATATTTTCGTTTTTTATTATAGATTTGAATGTCCGTGTGCCAGCTTACACATAACTAGGACGAGACTCGGTGTGCGGTCATGTGAGGCCATCGAGCTATTTTTGGATTGAGGCCTAGATCATGTGAGTTATTAATTAATTTCTTTGTACTTATTAATTAATTTCTTTCTATTTTACAGGGTTATATCTTCGCTCCTGGTCCTGTTATGGATTCGAGGGTATTCTCCAATTGAAGATCTCATCAGGACCTTCCGCTGAAGGGTCGGCTGGCCACGAAGGTCCAACGGATTGCCCTGCAGGTGATGTATTTATTTTTGTCGGATTTTTTAATTAATTATTCTTTGTTAGGGTCGTCAACTCTTTTCTGGGTGCTAGGAAGGGGCACCGAGGGGACCCAGGCGACATACCAGAAGACGGCCGCTCTCCATTTATTATTTTTTTTTGAATATATGTATTGAACCTTGTGTGTGTTTTTTTTCTTTCATTTGTGTTTTTAATGATAATTGTTTTGATTGTTTTTTCAACCGCAACATATAAATTATCATTATGGCGAATAAAAGTGATTCAATTAAGAGACTTGTAGGTAATGTATCGATATACATCCAAATTCTTACAATAATGGCCCCTAATGATAATGAATTCTATATGCAATAATGACAAGAATGTACTACAACTTTCATAGATTAATCGTTCAGACGCATAGTAAGCTGCATCGTCCAGACAGACATGAGTGACACAATCATCAGAGGGGTACACAACTACATAGATTGAAATCATCTCCTATTGATACTGACCCAGGTGGGGGGCCCATAACCTATCCTACCTTTAGCCGAAACCGAAGGCCCCTTGAGCTTGGCACTGCTAGGCAGATGTCAGGCAAGATAGGAGGCGTCCGACCATGTGAATAACAATTTTAAAATAAAATAGAATTAGAATGGGTTGTGGTTGATCCTTAACAATCACTGGGGGCTCTTGAGTCATCAAAGGTGTTTCAACTCAGAAGGGTCGTGACAGATAAGAAATGTTGAATGGTTAAAACCATTTAAATCGATGGGGATGTGATATTAAAATATTAAATGGCGAAAGTCTTTTGAATAATTGTTGTCATAATAATTCTGATTGTGGTGTTAATAAATGTTTGAAAAATCATATTGATGTTATTAATAGTGTCAGCTTGATTTGGCGCTTTGTCCCATCATCCTTCAGAGTGGACCTCCAAATGTACTTCCCTGATAGAAAAAGATTTTCTTAATTGATGTTAAGTGTCCTTTAGACGGTGAGGAAAACCTTGATAGGGAAAATACTGACAACCTAAACATATACGAACCTCTACGAGCGGCTATATAGGATAAATACGAAATCACTCTGTTTTCCTTTTCACTTTTGTTACAGGTGCTTAGGTACATGGATCCCAAAAACTGTGAGTCACTGGACGCTATTTTCCTTTTGACTCGGAACAATGCTATCGCAGCTGCAGTGGTTAGATCTAATATACGATGGTCTGCGAGAAAATGGTCCGTGTTCAACGATGCTCGAAGCGCCCACGACCTCTTAGATTACAAAGACCCCCAACACAATCTGCTATTCTTGAAGAAAATATCGACGGAACAGACATGTAGTGAGCACCAAAGTGGCGAACCATGGCAGTGCAATACTAATCAAAGCCAGCAATCTATTCAGAAAAAGTCTCATCTTGGGCAAAATATAACTGTTTTATTTATTAATAATTTTTTTCACAAAAATAAATTTAAATATTAAATTTAATTGTAATTAAAATAGTTTCATATAATAAGAATTAAAATAACAATCAGCCATCTGAGTAGGAGAGACACAATTCGAAATCAACATACAACATTCAAACACAAAAATCAACATTCTATATATTCTTAAAAAATACCAAGTCATATTGCAAAACTTTCCACATCATTCTCTTTGCTTTGATGTTTACAATTAGAATCGGTAAGGCGAATTAAAATCTCTTTAAAAATCCCATGATTAGTAAATTTAGTATAATTAATTTTGTCTGTTAATACAGTAACAAATACCGTTTCAGCAGTTATTTTTTCGTTTCATTTAAGAAAAAAAAGTAATATTAAGTCATTTCCAAAAAATTTAAAACTAAAGGCAGTTTCAAAAATTGTTCCAATGTATGTTTCTAGATTCCACAGTATCTCTTTTCAGCTTTTTAATTACTACTGAAAGATGAGAAATTTTTACGATATTTTTCTGTTAACCAAAAATACCGCAGTTTAATTTAATCTTATTGTCATTTTCTAAAAAAGAAAAATTTAAATATTAAAATTAGTAAATCAAAAAAATCATATATATATATATATATATATGCTTTATGTTAGAACTCTAATTGGTCAACAGAATTTTGATGTTATTTCTAGTAGAAGGGAAAATTACTATTACACTTAATAAATTTATTATGTTATTATTAGCTACATATGTCTTCTGTAGAAGGGAAAATTTTATTATAAAGTTTTATTACTCCATTTCGCAATTAAATAATTATTAATAACTTAGCGTTATAACGCATAGAAGGAAAAACCCAAAACATTTATATTTAATATAGTTTAAACATTTGTAAATAATCGTAAAAATATTTTTTTGATTTATTAGTTTCATCAAATTTTCACATCATCACTTATTGAGATCAAAAATGAGTAAAATGAGTTTGGAGAAAATCGATTGAGTAAAAAGTCTTCAAAAATAGGTTTCTAAATTTCATGGATACAAAATATCAGTTTTTTCCATATAGAAAGCAAACTAATATAAGCATGGAAAAAAATGAAATTACAATTCTCAATTGGCAATTGAGAAAATTTAAAAATAACATTTTTGTTTTAATATTTAACGTAAATTGTTCAAAATTAAATTTCAATAAACGAAAAAAAAATATTTTATAAAATTGAAAATTTTAAAAAACAAACGCGAGAATTTCTAGTGCAATTTTGATAGAAATTTATGGAAGTCGATGAGAAACCGGAAGTCACAAATCAAAAAAGCGATTCATTTTCATCGATAACGTTGACTCATTCGACCACGATTAAATCGTCACCGGTCGTTCATTCGAGTTATTGCGCGAAACTCGAGCGAACTCGAAATTGGGTCATCAATTCTAAACCGTCTCTATTGCAGAGTCTTTTAAGAAGCACAAATAAAACTGCCAACTCGAATCAGTCATACATTTTCAATCCTTTAAACTCGTCACAATTGAATTGGCCGGTCGATCCTGTCTTATGCGACAATGCCACACCCGTAGAGCCTCTCGAGGATCTCGAGGGTTCGAGTATCTTGTCAGAATTCGAGTCGTACTACACAGCACGAGTTAATTATCATTTGTCTTTCATTGAATATTTTGTTTTAATCAATCGATTTTCGAGGATGATTTTTATTTTGTCCCTTCATGATTTGCACTAATTTGGAACACAAAATTCATAGGGAAATACAAATGATTATAAGTTTAAGTAAAAGCATAAGTTAATAAATGAGAACGAGTTATAAATTCTATGAATAATCCTATATTCACCCTTAATATATATATATATATATGAAAACTTAGATAAAACAAAACAAAAAAGCTATTGATCAATAATTGTATTTTAAATTATTTATTAAGCAATTAAAACCATGCTTAAATATACAAAGTTATTTATCTAAACACGTTAAAGTTTTTTAAAAATATGTAAATTATTTTTGATGTTTCAGTCAGAAAACCATTTAAATGATTTCTAATTGTGTTTAAATATTCATTTTAACTGACAGTACCAGTAAAGGCGAAACTAGTTTTAAAAAATAAACTTATTTATAAACGACGTTTTTGCTTTGGATGTGACAGAGACTACTTTAGCACTACTTATTGTTCTATAAATACTCTTCTTAAACGCTCTAAATCCTTCAGAATGTATGTAAACATCGAAACATGTCCGATAATTATATAAAAAAAGCTTTAATCAAATAATATTTTCGAAATATTAAACTTTCACAATATTAAGCGAAATATTAAGCGTTCACAACACTCAATATTATATATATATATATATATATATACAGAAAGTTTTTGATTCACACTATTAACATGGTTCTGTGAATCATTATTAATAAGATACCCATGTAGGCTTTTTATAAAGTTATTAAAAGCGAGCAATTTAATTCAATATTTATTTAATTTAAGATATATTTAAATAATAGCAAAATATTTTTAAAAGTTTAATCAAAGATTTTAAGATTTTTAACGTCTTTACATTGTTTGTGAGGAATATTTTAAATTGTTTGAATGTGTAAAAATATTGATGATGTATGTCAGTGCTGCCCAACCAGGCGATCGCGACACGACTTTGGGTCGATCTTCTACTACAGACTGAAAATGAAAAAAAAATGTTTGTAAAAAAATTTTTTTTTGTAAACACAAATATTAAAAAAAAATTAAACAATCACTATACTTCTCCGTTTTTTAGTTTGCTTTGCAAAAGTTTGTTCAAACGCTCTTCATCAAATTCATTTGGTCGTCCTGAACGAGGTGCATCCTTGAAGTCAAAATTGCCAATTTTAAATTTTGCGAACCAATCACGAGCGGTTCTATCAGCTATAGCACCTTCTCCGTATACAGTACAAAGCTCTCGTATTATAACATAATGTAAAAACATAGTATGTATTTCTAACTTCCCAATCTCCCCTTAAACTACAACTATGACAACAAGTCGATCGCGACACATTTTTTAGAAAAAAAGTGATCTTACGTACACAAAAGTTGGCCACCACTGATGTATGTTGATTTAAGTATGTTGAAATTAGAATGGTGATTCTCCCACCCAGATGGAAATTTGTATTTTTTTATTTAAATTTAAAGTGATTGACTATTCGAACATAATTAAAATAATCATTAAAATAAGTTCATATCTTTAATTTCAGAATTAAAATTAAGTTTAATAATTTTTAGTAAAATTTAAATTAAATGCATTTTTAATAATTTGACATTTTTATTATTTTGGGATTTATTGAGAAATGGTAAAAATTAATATTTTTTAGAGGTTAAATATTTTTAAAAAATGACTTAGAAAAATTGTTCGAATAAACATGATTAAAAATAGAAATAAAAAACCAATTAGAACGATGACAAACGATGAAAGACCTTCTGAGAGTTGTAATGACTCTAAATGTAATTGCAATAAAAAGTCAAATGAGACTTGTCTAAATGTTCATAATATTGTCCATTTTGAATTTTTGTAGTTTCGTATTAATAATAATTCACAGAACTGCCGTTTACAGTTCTGTCGCGTTAATCCATTTCAACCCGATAAATCGTGTCCGATCATTCTTTCAAGTTATTTTGCAAAACTCGAGTGAACATAACTTAAACTCAATTCGAAGGAGATTACGCCGTCGAAATTCGATGAAACACACAAGTGTGTTTTTTGAGAATCGATCACGTTTTCCTACCAGTTCCACCATTTGTCCGGTATCTAATTAGTGATTTTGTTTGTGTGGATGGTCCAAATACATAAACCTTTCGCCATATATATAAAAGTTCTGTGGATAAAACTGTCATCAAGCGGATTTCACAGCAATGTTCATCAAGTCTTCACACATCGTTGAGTTTAAATGTCAGTCAATTCATAAGGCCTATTGACTTTTCCAAGATCTTGAAGATATGTTATGTAATGTTAAGTTCGAAGACCAATTTACGAGTTAAGAAGATCATCCTAAACGCGACTAGTCTCTGAAGTTAATGTCATCGTCCTGAACTTTTTAAACCTCTTTCACTCAGTACGATCGAAATCATATTTTGACTTTACATATTGTCTGTGTTGTTGCTTTTCATTGAATAATTTATCCAATTACATTTTTAAAATTTAATTTCAAGGGTTTAAATTGTAAAATTTGGAGTCAAATTTAAAGATAAATTTGCTTATATAGTGTAGTGTTGGTTATGTAATCATTGCGTAAATTAATGTCAAAATGGAACTCTATATAACTTCATTGGTTGTTTTTCAATGTATTAATTATACAATCACTGAATTCATTATAGAAGCAACTTTCTGTTTCAGATCGTGTATTAATCGGAGCAGGTTTTTTGGCGCCGCTTTTTGGCACTCTTTATATATTTTATTTTTAAATAATTTTGAAATATATTTTTGTTGGTGGTAAGTAAATTTATAATGGCTGTATATTTTGGCGCTTTTTTAGAATTTTTTTTAAA
>MQRK01223721.1:11313-21724 GCA_001938485.1 Girardia tigrina | reverse complement strand
CAATGACTCACGGAATATGCCTTCTTCCAACACTGACGAAAAATGAAAAGAATTTGAATAAATTATTGAATAAATTCTTTTATAATTAGATAATAATATCTTTGCCACGAGACAACATGGTCACGAAGTTCACATCTTCATTAATCAATTATCTCAGGATATGTTTATAGATAATAAGAGTGTCTCTCCAAGAGTTAGGAATTAAGGGGGGTATCGAAAACACACACAGAATAGACAAACATGTTTGAAGAACATCACTATCACACTCTTCACACACAGGACCAAATACAAAGAACAACTAATCAAGCCAAGACTTTGTACAAGAGCAGAAGAAAGAAAATCACATACACACACAAAACATACGAAAGTAGTGTTTCACAACAGTCCCCCCCTAAGAGAACGGAGTCCATTGTGAAAATTTTGCATGTGTATTTGTTTCTTAGGGCTGTATTGATTTATTTAAGTAATGATTTTCACATTTCTTAAGTTGTATCTTTTGATATTAGTCTTCTTCTAATCTTTGTGTCAAGAAGGGCCATTTGGACATCATTCAATTCTTTTGTTAAAATGAAATTTAATCTTTTTTTGTTTATTTGTGTTGGAACCTCGTTAATGCTTAATATGAAAGAGTGTTTGTTTTGGTCGATTATTGAGTAAGGTCCTTCAAACTCTTTGTTGTTTTTATCTCTAATTAAAGCTTTAATGTCAGCGTATGGCTCGAAATTATTATATGTTGTTTCTTGAATGTCATTTTTCATAATATTATTTGCTGTTTTGAGGTTATTGTCTTCCATTTTGAGTGACCATTGTGATTCGAGATGTGAGATGTTGTTTATTGTGTTGGTATCATTGATATGAAATAAAAAATGAAAATAAATTCATTTTTCATTCTCACTCACAATTTGGTGGAATAACAAATTTTACTAACAAATAAATAAAAATAAATAAACCAAAACACTGAGGCTTAACAAAAATCTTTAATTATGAACAAGAAAAAAAAACAAAGTCAAAAAACTAGCTTACATACATGAATAAAAGAAAATCGTCGAAGTTAACGGCATAAAACAACAATCCCGATAGCAATCCCGATGCTCGGTAAATAATTATAATATTTTTAAATCAATTTTATTATTGATTTATTTTTAGGATAAGCTTAAAGTTAGGTAAACCATTTCCCACATTACTATCAAATAATAATAATACATTTCGATAAATGGTCAAATGTCTCTTCATAAAATGTCATGATATCTGAAATATGTTTTACTTATCCGACATAAAGTTATCCATATTTTTAGTTATAATGTAAAATCGAAATGATAGCAACGTATACACGAGTTCTCCTTCGAAGATTACTGTTGCCAAACTATTGAAGTGAATAAAAATAATCAACATTGTGTCGGCATTGTTTTCACCATTCAAGATGGAGACTCTGATTAACAATGACTCACGGAATATGCCTTCTTCCAACACTGACGAAAAATGAAAAGAATTTGAATAAATTATTGAATAAATTCTTTTATAATTAGATAATAATATCTTTGCCACGAGACAACATGGTCACGAAGTTCACATCTTCATTAATCAATTATCTCAGGATATGTTTATAGATAATAAGAGTGTCTCTCCAAGAGTTAGGAATTAAGGGGGGTATCGAAAACACACACAGAATAGACAAACATGTTTGAAGAACATCACTATCACACTCTTCACACACAGGACCAAATACAAAGAACAACTAATCAAGCCAAGACTTTGTACAAGAGCAGAAGAAAGAAAATCACATACACACACAAAACATACGAAAGTAGTGTTTCACACTGTGTATATATAGTATACTCGCTATTGACTCACAAGGGAGAAAATCATAGAGGGAATCGAGCGGAAACCTCAAGAAAGAACAAGAGCCTCTGAGAGAAATTCATATATTTTAATAATAAATTTTATTTTCAAATAATATGCAGTTAAAAATTCGAGAATTTTTTTATTTTATTATAAAAACTTTTAATAACGTTAAGTTAAAGAAGTTTAAGTCATAAAAACTAGTTTTGAAACAAGAAAAAGTTTATTAAAATTTTCATGGGATGAAAGATCCAAACTGATAACAAGAGTATTAAGAAAGAGAATCAAAGACCGCTAATTTTACATTTGATGGGTTTATGTTATATTATCATTTATGATAATTATTAAAAAAATGAATAAAAAAATAGAAATTATTAAAAAATAGGAATTTATATGCTGTTTAAATATTACTATTTAAACATTATTTTGTGTTAATAAATATTTATAATCCATCTTATTAATCTTTTATTTAAGACTATAACAGTTTAGTCAAAGACTAAAGGTTAGGAGAAGACAAAAGAAGGAAAGATAATTCCAGTGCATGCAGCACTCACAAAAGGATAATTTATTGATTATCATTCATTTTTATATATTAGAATCTCGTTAAAATTGATATTTTTATTACAAAACGTAATCAATACAAAAGCTCTTTATTAAGAGCATTAATAAATTTTCTGAAATTTTTATTATTATTGCAACATGAATTGTTCTCAGGACAATCATTAACAAAACTCTCGTATGTGTGTGTGTGGTTTGAATAGATTAATAATCTGTATTCAATTATCTAAATCAATTTACCTCATAATATTCTTTTAAAATAACAACTTTGCATTTAATTGATTGAAATTTAAATGATTATTAATTATTTCAAAATTTTTAATTCGATTTATTTTTTCAAAATGTAAAATAAAATTAATCAAATTATTTTAAACTTTACAACGATATTAAATTAAAAATAAATTTAAATATTTAATCTATATATAAATATAATTAGTTTCAGAAAATAAGAATCAAATATTAATCAGTCACAATCCCAAATAAACAAACATTTTTACAGAAATGATAAAATTTGATTGATATGACGTTATGATGTATTACATTGAGCGACCAGTTTATTTGAAAATGAAATAATAAAAACCTCAATTCTCACCTTTATGAGACATTATTGTTGAAAAATTTACTCAATTTTTAAGTCAGCCACATGCAAAACTTCAAGAATGGTTAGTTTGGTAAATTTTGTACAAATTTAAATAACATGACAAAGAATATACTGACAGATTAATTTGAGTGACATTGTATATTCTCACTTTTATAAAACGCCGTAAAAAATGCGCAATGTTTTGAAAATATTTCGAAGAAGTCCTGTTAAAATGAGAGGGGATTTATCAAGGGGGATCATATAATGGATCTATCTCTTTTATTGGATATTAAAACCAGATGGAACTCCTTGAAAGCTACGCTTGAACGATTCCTTCTCATGAAAAGCTCCATAAAAATGCTTTTCATACACAAAAACAAGCAGTCTTCATACTCTAATTGGGATCTAAAACTAATGGGCCTTAGATTTTCTTCCAATAAATATAATAATTTAAATGTTTCTTCTGTGTGACAGAGATGGTGGAAAAGAACAACAGAAAAGAATGCTCTAATAGACAGGATTATTCAAATAATCTTTGATAAACTGTAAAACATTTTTGAAAATCTATGACCCTATTATCACCAAAAACAATTAGAAGGTTTTTAAAAAGAAAACAAATTAATAATAAATTAGGAAGAGTATAATTATTTTTTATAGAAAATATAATTATAATTCTCATTATACTAAGGAAACAATCTTTGATTTGATAATATTATATTTAATATAAAAATATTTAATTTATGTAAAGAAATAAAATAATTTTAATGTTTCCGCATTCATTTAAATATTATAAAATTCAATATTAGCCAAATATTAGGAAAATATCGACTGAAAATTTAAAAAATTAAATAAACATAATAATAATGTAAACAAACTATTGCAAAATTAAAATTATTTAAATTGTGTTTTATTACGACATTATTCGAAAAAAAGATCTAACAATAGGAGCTGCGATTACAAATGTTTGCAACGTGGAAGGCACGGATGTGCTCAATGAAAATACAGCTCAGGGGTACTTTGTCATTTTAATCAGGGAGATACCAGTTCTGAATATCAGGAACATTCAGGTCGATTATCAGGTGGAGCAGCGGGCCTGTGCTAGCTCCTGCAGGCTGTCCGAGGAGCACGGTCATTGTCAAAGAATCATTGTTCGTCATCTGCATAACTTTGGTTTTGTAAATAAAAACCACTCTGAGTCCCCCACGAATTGACAAATATTCAAACCCAGCGTCCAATTGATCTATGTTACGAACTACTCAATAACCCCAGAGACAATCGGTTTTGGAATTATTGCAGGAGATGAAAAGTGTTTTTTTCTGTAATTCAAATGGAGGTAAGCAATGGCTTCAGTATGATCATCCAACGCAGCAAGTCGTTTGTCAAGGCCGCATCGAAAAGAAGATAATGTTGTGTGTTTGGTGGAATTAAATCATTCATAAACAATTTCTGGACTTTATCTTTAATATTTTTATAATTCAACCTCGACGATTGGAAGAATAATTTAATATCGCATTAAAGCATGACATTTCATCTGATAGCTGAAAATTAATTCTCTTAGCACATTATACGTAAGGAACGATCTAACACAATTGAATCTCAACCTGTCGGTCGATACTCATCTCAACTAATCTATTCGAATCGCTGGTTTTCAAATTCGATTGCAAGGCGATATTCTCGATTATCATACAACATTGGCTGTTGTTCATCATCTCTCGTATGATACAGTCATTTAGATAAATAACCCCTTGAGGCTTTGTAATGAAATATTTTTGGGCATTTTCCGTTTATGTCCTTTTTCTTTTTTGTACCACAATAAGAATCTATTTTGCCCCTTATTATTTCGTTGATCAGATCTTTGCAATAAAAATCAATGCTTTTCTGTATAAATATCGATATCAACTCCACCACAATATGTATTCAGAAATAATCTTTAAATATAAATTAACAAATCTCGAATTTCGTAAACATTTTTTATTTTTTGATCACAATACACAAATTAAAAACTACAATTGATGCAGTTTAAACTATCACACAAAATATTAGTTCAAATAAAAATTTTCTCCTAAAACGTATTTTAGGGGTGTAAATTTTTTATTTTAATTTTTTTACAAAATTAAAATATTTGTATTATTTAATTCGAAACAGGGATAGTTAGATGGCGCCAGTTCGGAACTGTATGACGGATCAAGTTGCTGGATTTTTTCAAAAGTTGTTCTTGAGATGAATGCTGAAGCATTGTCATAGCTAACAATTGTTCTTTTTTCAATTTATAAAGGCAAGGAAGCCTGTATGTAAAATTTTATGGTTAAATCAGGGTTTATTTTAAGGTTTCCAGCTGGGTGTAACCTAAGAAAATGTTGGTGTACAGTATAACATAGCAGTGTGTGTATTTTTTAATACAAGAACTAAATAAGTATACAATTATAAATGACCTTGTGTAGGAGCGTGTATGTGCGAGAGGAAGAGAAAGTGAGTAGATTACTAGTGTGTGTATTTTTAATGAACCCATGCTTTACCTATATATAGCAAATTTTTGGGTGTACATCGACAAAAGTTGGGTGTAGATTGTACACCAAAAATGGCCTTAAAAACCCTGGTTAAACTAAGGTTGTTCAGAAAGAGATTATCATTTATTAAATGACAATCTGGAATGAGTTCAAAGTGCAACACCATCTCAAAATTCCATCAGACAAAGAGAATAATCTTGTTTCCGAATTGATATCTTTGAACAATTGGCACTGCTGGTTAGCTTAGAATCAATGATTGATTATCCTTGTAGAGATTACTTAAATAAATTCATTTTTCATTCTCACTCACATTTTTTTACAGAATCGGGAATCATGAGGATTGATTTCATCAACGGAAGGTGGACTCTGTTTCAGTATACGACCAGCTACTTAAACCTGGGCAAGCCATCAATACCAAGATCTATTGTAATCAGCTTGATAGTGTTAACACGGCTAAGCATTAGCTAATAGAAAAGGTGTTCTATTAAGATAATGCCAAACAACATACTGCATTGCTTGTGCAAGTTGACTGAGATTGAATGGGAAGTTTTTATTCGATCATCATATTCATCCCATATAGCCTTGTCAGATTACTATCCATTTTTATTGCTTCAAAATTATTTAAAGAAAAAAGTTTATTTCTTTGGAATCTATCTCTGACACAGTGGCTGAATATGTGAAATCCAAGGATGTAAACTTAAGTTCTACGAATTTCATACTTGACGATCTATTAATAAGATTAGTATAATGGTTTTAAGTCGAAGTTTATTGATAATTTACTAATATGAATATTTGTGTCACTTATCAAAGTATGCACCCATATTATCGGCACACTTTTAGTAGGCATCCAAACATTTTTCTTTCTATTTTTCATTCAACTCATGTGAAATCAACTTACACAACTTTTTCACTTTACCGATTTAAGACAAGTGATACAATATTGTTTTCTTTGTGATTGATCCGACTCCGCGGTTATCTTCAGTTGGTCTTTATCTACCTGCATTTTTGAGAAACCCCAAGACTTATAATTAAGGTTTAAATTAAATTTCAAGAATTTTCTTAACCAATTTGAGACCCTTTGTTGCTAGTAGCCTTGTGTCCGATTATATTATTGATGTTTTGCAAGGTTTCTGATGTTGCGGTTCCCCAAAAGAACTCGTACTTCATAATAGTTAGAATTTCTGCCTCTTCCAATTTTTAAAATACTGATTCTTGAAACAAGTTATCAAAAATTTTAATTATTTTTTTATCGACTTGTTCAATACTCAAGATACGCACCAATCAAACAAAAAAACGAGAACAAAAACAACTTACAACTATTTTTATTTATTGTAATCATGACTGAAAATTTCATACTTGACAACCGAATCATATATTTTTAGTAGTTAGATTAATTTATTTAAAGATTGTTTAGAAATGAGTCAATTTTCCTAGGAAATTTGAAGAAGGTGTTAAAGGGGTCGTTCAATTTTGTGGTCTTTCTATTTGTTTGTGAATGAAAATAAAACTTAATAATATCAAAGATGTTTTATTTATAAGAAATGAATAAACAATCTATAAATATCGTAAAAGAGCTACATCGAATCAGTGAGATTAAACCAAAATTTTGTTTTCATACTTTTTTGCATACTCATTGAGGATCATATCCAGATTTTTTGGAAGCCCTCGTGGCATTAAAAGAATCATTCCGGCCATGATAATAGCTACAAAGTAAATCCAAAAAAACAGTCTATCTAAAACCATTGCGACCATTCGCCACTCTTTTGCAATTCTGTTGCAACGATCTTTTTCTGCTATTTTTATCATCAAATTCTTTAGAGCTTTTCTAATTTCACTAAGATTCTCTTCCAATAAAATCGCAGATTGATTTGTCTTTTTCTGTTGGGTGGGATTTTTCGGAACATTCGGTTGGTTGCTGAACCTTTGATTGTGAGAATATCCTGGGAAAAATGCATTTTTCGGCATTTCACTTTGAGCAGTGTCAGGAATCATTGTGACCTCGGTAACCTGATAACACAATTTGGTAAGTTATCTTTTCCATTGTTTTAACATGTTTTTAAATATCTTTAAAACTAACTTGTCGAGGATATGAAAATCTCGGTGGATAGTTAGAGCTACTTCCGGAAAGATTTTGCATTTCCATCGCCACTTTAGTGCCTTTTTGTCTCGCTCTAGGAGATATTGGGGTTGGAATCGTTTCTCGAGACTCGGTCGTTTCTTTTTCTTGTTGTCTTTTAATATGATTTCTAGAATTTTTAATTTCGGATTTAATGAGATGAAGTTTCTCTGAACTAGCTGAAGAAATAACTTGTTTCATGCCAAGATACTTTGATGTCGTGTTCACTGACTAATGGGGAAGGAAAATAATGGTGACTGTAGGTGGGTCAAATTATTCCACTTACTTTTCGTAACCAATCTGGAAGATTTCTTCGTTTATCACATCGAAAATATAAATTTATAACGATTATTGAAAGAAATGTGCTAAGAGTAATGAGAATCATATTTAAACAATAATAATAACCTGAAAAAACGTATTATTAGATTTATATTTGTACAAATGGAACTCACCCAAAAATGGAACGCTTGTTGACGCAGATGGAGTTGTTTCGGCGAGGAGACGAAGAAGAAGAGAGAAAGCGACGAAAATGTTCATACCTTTACAAATGATACTAATATTATTATATTGACATATAATCAAGTATTATTATTTAAACATATCTGTTTTTATTAATTTGTTTACAAAGCGCATATTTTTTGTAATTATTTATAATTCGACGGATCAACTGTCATCGCCAGGTGAAACTAAATCAATACTGATAACTGACCTTTGTATATCGAAGGATTGTTTTTGTAATCACAAAAAACTCGAACTTCGATACAGATAATTGATTAAACCTTAAAATCTTTTCTAAGTCACTTACAATAGCAAGTATGTTCAGCAGTAAATTCACGACTCCTTTCCTTTTACGTTCCAATTTAGTTTACCAGTTTAAATGTAATGGGTGAGATGCCACATATATTGCAGAACGCAGTCTGCAAATGGATTTAAGTTGAGGATGATGGGGGACACTGAAAAATACTTAATTCTAAACAGTTTTCGTAAAAAAATAAAAATTAAAACTTTTATCATTAATGTATCGAATAATAATAAAAATTTGAATACTATAAATTATTTTTTGTATTTAAATTGTATTTAAAATTTGTATTGTCTTTAAAATAATTTTTGGTAAAAAATGCTTTTAAATTGTATATTTTTATATTTTAAATTATTGTAGGTAATAAAAGGCTTTTAAACTGAAATATTGATAATAAATAAAACGCTAAAATCTTTTATTAATTAAAAGCGTTTTCACAAACAAAAAAATAACATTAAACTAATTCTAAAATAATAAAAATCATTTTTATTAATTTAGTAAAAATATGGATGCAATAAAATTATGTTGGTTTTAATTTAAATTAAGTTGCATAAAATAGTGGAATGTAAATTTTCAAAATAGAGAATAAAAAATTTTCAATTTTAAAATAGCTTATCAGTATTTATAATTCCACATTTTTATATAAAAATCTGGTCAAAAAGAAAACGAAGAAAAGTTCCTCGACGAAAAATTGTTTGAATAATTGTTATTTTTGTTAGAAATAAAATTTGGTGTTAATGAATTATAATTTTGATCAAGAACCCAACAGGAAGTATTTGTAAAATCTTGAGATGAATCTTAGAATAGAAAGACTAACATTTTCAGTAGTGCCGAAATGTAAACCATTTTAGATTTTATAAAATTTACATCTTTCAAAAACATTTTTGGTCTTAAATTTGAGGCTAATTTTAACATTTTCTGATGAAAATTTTTGAATTTAAATTTTTATATTTATGGGAATTTTTCATGGTCGTATGAGTGCTGAGAATGTACTAGAAAGGTTTATTGATTTTATGTTTTTTCAGTAAATATGTAATTTTATTTCAATTTAATTCAATTATCATTAAGATTAAATTTTTGAATATGAAATTTAAAAATAACGTGATTTAGAAATTAACCTAAAATCATTTTTGCTGGCGATTCTGGAGGTAACCAAAATATAACCAGAGTGAGGAGTGATAGCAAGACGCAGGGAACGACGAGCAAATAGGCGTGATACGCTGGGTTTCTCTTCAATCTGAAAAATATATAATATTTAATATACTCATCAATTATTACTTTAACACACTAACTACAATAATTATATTTTTAATTATATTTTACACTGCGACTTCGACATAAGGCTTTTCTAGTACTCACAAAGTTAGGATTTTCACTAAATATAAGATTAGACATTGTTCATCATGTTGACATTCAAGGAACATTGATATCGTCGATTGATTAACTATATGTCATAGTGAAAAGTTCCTCTTGTTCATCGATCCCAGCGCTGTTAAGATGAATATGCGTTCATAACTTTTATTGTAATAAGATCACTCTAAAGATTGATATTCAGGTGCCTCTTTGAACATAAAAGTAAGAATATGACTTTCAGTTGACAAATTAATTACAAAAGTTTGCATAATTTTGCATAATAAAAGATGTTATTATTGTATCAGTGTTTGAGTCGATGATATTTAATTGAATTAATGGTATTAAACGGTTTAATTAATTTAGAATTAAAACAAATAATTTTCATTTAAACTTTATTTGCCACGTACACCAAGATTCGAAACTTTATTTTCACCATCCAAACACACAAGGTCGTTTTCAAGAGGAATCCAATCAAAGATGCGTTTAAACAAATGACTTTCAAACTATAATTTGTTTACTAAACAACTGTGAGAATAATTAATAACTATATACAGGGTTATCATAAAGTAACTAGAGTTTTAAAACCACTTTAATATTTCGTAGAAATAGTGGAAAACACAAAACAAATTGAAAAATGTATTCAGTTATATTTCGGATTT